>CM041782.1:207637379-207736400 GCA_023374045.1 Limonium bicolor
CTATGAAGGGAAATCTCAGATTAAGGCAGAAGAGCAAGCTTAGCCCGAAGTATGTAGGACCGTACCTTATTACGGAGCGAGTGGGCCCATTAGCCTACAGATTAGACTTATATGTTGAGTTGGAAGAGTGAACGATGTGTATCACATAACTTAGAGCCCGAGACACGAGCTAAATCCTACACTTAGATATGAGGAGACCCCAGTTCGCATTTTAGACTCCAACACTGGGCGACCAGGAACAAGACCACTAGAATGGTCAAAGCTCTATGGTAAACCACGACATTGAGGAGGCGACATGGGAGTTAGAAGACTCCATGCAAGACAAGTATCCAACAATTTTCTTTTCGTTTTGTGTATACTTGTAGGGGTACGTGGGCGTAACCCTTTGAAGGGGGTAGAGCACCACATGCGACTTGCATATCTGCAGTCTATTGGTTTTGTGTATGATTATTTGTGTTTGTTTGTTGCGCATGTGTGCAATTAATTAGATGGTTATGTCCTATGTGACATTTGGTGATTTATGATATGTCCTATGTAACACTTGAATGTTTATGAAGCACTTATTATTTTACAGTATATTTATATTTATTCCTACAATCACACAAGAGATTCACTGCCAAGGGTTTACGCCTCTGCACTCTGTAGGACTGAGGATTTGGTATTGCACTTGTGCAGTGATGACCGAGTGGGATAGCTAGGAAGTTGGAACATGTGTGGTTTTACAGTATTTATTAAGTTATTATGCTGTGATATATTATTATCACGAATAAAGAATATTGTCTATAGGAATTATTACACTCAGAGTAGTGATGCAATATAGAGATGTCGATATAATATTGACACCCTGGAATGATAAGTATACAGGGAATAGATAAGAGGAACTTGATTCCATAGGATGAACAAATATAAATTATGACTTCGGGACGAAGTCCTTTTAAGGGGGGGTAGACTGAAATACCCCTAACATTTAAATAATTAAATATAAGTAAATAAATATTATTTAAAGAATTATTAATATTATTTGGGGGTTTATTAAACCCTAAGAAAACATATAAACACTTGGGAGTTAAAAACGCACCTAAACTCCTTAAGGTCAGAAACGAGCGTTAAAAGCCCGACCTTAAGTTAAACAATTATATAAGCTATGGATACTATATGAATTTAACCAAGGATCATTTTATGATCTTTAAAATACAAGTTCTCAGTTAGAACTGAGTAAAAGTACAAAGTTCTCGGAAGTTTCCGATGTGGGCCCCATAAAGGCCCGAGAATGTTTAGGAGGAGTGCCAAGGTGGCACGAAACCCTATATAAATTATTCTTGGAGTTCCTAAAATTATTATTAATTATTCTAAAGAGAATCCCCAAGCTACTTCTTCAAAAATAAGCAAAGAGCTCGGGGGGAATTTCTTAACGCTCCTTTTACCTCGGGAGTGCCCCTTTAGCCCGAAAATTGAGTCACAAGTTTATATAACCCTATATAACTTAATGTAACACCTTAATTTATTATTTAACTATAAACAATGTCAATAAACACTTGGAAGTCATAGCGACTAATTAATTCCCAGAAAAATCCTTAAAGCACAAAAACGCACCTTCGGGTGTCACGAAAATGCGTTCTACGCAATTGCCTTGAAGCTTTGAGAGAGCCACGAGTTGATAAACTTATAAGTGGATAAAATGACCATCTAAATCAATTGATGGCAGTACTAAACTCATAGTATAAATGGGGGCGATTTTTAGGACAAAAAGGTACCTAAAATCAACATTTTACCTTAAAACTTTCATCTTTTACCATAATAAAAATGTATCAATTAATGTGGGAACCTATTACATATATTAGTATGGTCATAGAATATAATGTGACAGAAATTAAATAAAAAATTAATCCCTCATGACCTCCATTCCATGCGTGAGTATGACTAGTTTTTGACTAGTTTTGGAAAAAAAAATATGTCTTATGCAGTATGACTCATCTTGGCAAGTATAATATGTAATGTAGCATCTGATTACAGTCAATTGAAGAGGACTCCATCGTATAACCTGCAAGAAGACAACAAAGAAAGATTAGTATATAGCAAGATATGAAAAGCATACACTAAATTACAAACTAGGACTACTTATACATGTGCTAGAAATTAAATTGAAGCAGCCATGTGACCCTCTTGTAGCTGTCGATTTGGACTAAGAAAAGGAGGGAATAATTGCTATCAAATTAGTCAAGAAGACAACCACCTAACTAGCATGTTATCATTGTCAAGAAAAAAACAAAAATCAATTGCCTTATACTAGTATATGTGTCCGATTTCAAGGAGGAAAATGAGCAAGTTGATTGCTCTAAAATAAATCAAATAAAATACCTAGTAATCTAGCTTGTATTATAATTCAAATGACAAGGAATCTGGTGCCAATTCAGTCCTCTCTACCGTAGGAAAACAAGAAGAAAAACAAAGACTAATTCAACTTTGAAAAATCAAAGAGACATATACCTACCTTACTCCTTGTCTTCTTATTATAAGTGGTCAATGAAAGTCTCCATTATTCTTTAGCACATGGCGATTTATGCAATCAGTTAAGGGATATTAATTGAGTCAATAATGTGGAATAAACAAAGGAAAAAGAAACTAAGCAATTATTATGTCAAAAAGAAGAAGAAGAAATTCCTACCTTGGCAAGCCTTATTCATACGTGAGTTTAGCTCACTTTCATTTGCCTTCACTCCACCGATTTTGGTAAGGTCTCTCAGCCCCTCTTTTTCTTCTTCTCTCCTAGCTTCAAGCTCCAACAATGGGGTTTAAGTTCTAACTCCATTTAATGTCAAAATTCCTAGCTAATTCTACAAACAAGAATCAAGTAGCAGATCTGTACAAGAGGTCTGACTTCGGGAGCAATTCTGTAATTTTCAGTAAGTTATCTCGAACTCTTCTCAACATCAAACTTGTTCCTTTTCGAATTAGCTTTCCATACATATAAAGATCATTAATTTTCATGGTGTATTCGCTCTGGGTGAACAAAAGAGGGCGAAGTGGTTCACAGCAGAAAATCTGTTCAATAGGTCTCATCTCGGGAGTTATTCTGAATTTTCCGTAAGTTTCTCAAAATCTTCTCAACACCAAAGTTGTTCCTCTTTGAATTATCTTTCCATACATATAAGGATCATTAATTTTGGTGGTCATTTCAGTTCTGGGTGACAAAAACCGCAGGGAGTGTGCAATCTGTAAATTTCGGTAAGATATGGTGATCCCTATCTTCCACCATTTGGTGTCTATAATTAGTGCCGAATTTTAGAGTTTCTAAACCTATGTTCTCTTCATTATTTCATGAAGGAAACTTGGATTTTCAATCATCACAAGGTGTATCAAAAATACCTTGATAATTCCTAAGGTAAACCCTTGTAAAAACCACTCCAAAGCTTATTTATAATTTGTTAGAAGTCTAACAAATAGATCTCCTAAACATGCATAAGGAGGACGAAAATTATTCATCAAGATAGCATTTGGAGAGCTTGGAATTCAAGGAGAAAATCAAGTGCAAGAATTGTCTTGATTTAAGGAGTAAGTATATAATTAAGGTTTATTAAGTTTAAGCTTGATTTTAAGCTTCAAACTTTGGTATAAAAATTATGTATGACCTCTAAATAATTAAGGCCGAAAATATAAGGTTTATAATGTCAAGGAAAATAATTTATAACTTATAAGGTAAGATTATTACCTTAAGGTATAAATATGTGTCACAAAAATTAATTAAGATGCATATATATTCAAACCGAAATATTTGAGGATTAAATGTCCTATTTTGAGTTTATAATCATTCTAAGTCTTTAGCATAATTTTTAGAAGTGTTATATGGCTTATATACATTTACATATATATATTATAAAGTTTTAAACAAGTTTTAAAAAACATATAGTATAATTTAATCAAAGCCGAGAGCATTATGTAGAGTTTGGTGAATTTTGAAATACATATAAGTGTATTAACTTATATTATAAATTTTGGGAGTATTAAAAATAGCTACAAGTATTTAAATGGCTAGTTAAATAAGTTATGTGGCAAAAAAAAATATAAATTTTGAGAAGTTTGGTTTACAAAACATGAAAACCGAGAACATAAGGGGTTGTTTGGTGTATTTATATTATAATATAAGGTAGGAGTTAATATTATGAATTTTGGTGAATTTAAATAAGTGGTTAAGTGTTAAAATGACATTTTATAACGTTTGGGGGTTAAAAGTGTAAATATAGAAACTATATGTTTAAACCGAAGAGCTTATGGGCTTAATTGATAATTTATAAGATTTGTGGTATTAATTTGTAATTACCGAAATAATAAGGGTATTTGGTGATTTGTAAAAGTAAGGTGGTTAATAAATATTTACAAAGGTTAATGTGGGTAATTAGTGGATTATAAAAGTTATAAGGTTATTTGGCATTTATAGAAGTTAATATAATTGTTTTACAATTTTCGAAATTGATAAGGGTATTTGATAAATTATAAAAGTATATGGTTATTGGTAAGTTGTAAAGTTAACGGGATCAATTATGATTACCGGAAAATTATATGTGGTTATTAGTGATTATCAAGTTGTTGGGGTATATATAAATACCGAATTAATAAGGTTTGTTTTGTGATTTAATAAGGAAAGGAAGTGAAACTAGTTAATATAATGTATTATGGAATATTATGAAATATAATATAAAGTTTATGAAATAAAGGTGGTTATAACATAAATAACTAAATGATATAATATAAATGGTAAGTGGAAATAATTATAAGTATATAAATAATGAGGTAAAGATATACCGTATAGATGACAATTCATTATCACATGTGAGCTTCACATAAAATAATGAACTGCTAGATTATCTAGAACCACTGTTAAAATAACAGGGGAAAATAAATAACATACAGAGTTATTATACGACGAGTACAAACAGTACAGTGACAGTACTGTAATATTTAGTGAATAGTTATATTAATACTACCGGTATTGCATGTTTAAATAACAGCGTACGGGAAGGGACTACTAAACAGGAGTTTGTCAAGCAAGCAGTTTTTGGTGAACGGTATGTTAATTGTGTGGTCTGAATGTCCTAAGGATTATCCTGAGGTCCAGACATTGTGTGTTTAAATGTTTCAGAACGATATCTATGATTTTATGTGAATGATATTGTATGTGGGATTGCTAAAACTGTTGCGTTGTATTTTATACGCGAATGTCTTGTGACTAAAGTTTATACATCTAAACTAAAAAAAGAGACTAACAGACCTCTAGGTATTATTGAACCTAACAAGGGTCAAATGTGATAGTCTATTTCAAGTATTGGTTATTATGTCACTGACAAAAAGGGCTAACTTATAAAGAGAGGAATCCAGATCGTTTCGACCTTCTGGTTGCGCATTGTGATCACTATGAGAGACTCAAGAAGGGAGTCACTCCAAATCCATCAGCCACATTCGGGGATGGCGGAATGCACTGCCGTTGGTGCACAGTTTTTGACCGGATCGGTCATTACATATATTTATCCAGGGCCATAAGGTCTGCTGGTAACGGTTCCTTTGGAACCCAGTGGGGACCACTGTCCATTTTCACAGATTATTAAGGTTTGTCTTATCATGACACTTGTGATGGAAATTAATTGGGAAGGTTAAATGATTGGTTAAAGGATAAGAGCCAAGTGACTAACTAACAAGTACAGTTTATTACGTGTATCTTGTTTGATTATTGTTATGGTTTACTAATGTGTGATTATTGGTTATTGTTGTGTGGATATTGGTGTTGTGTACTATTGTACACTGGTGTTTACAGGTGGATTATTGTGTGTTTGTTAATTGTTACAGTGTTACTGTTATCATTATAAACCGGTTTCTCATGTAAAGAATCTAATATCAAGATGGCTAAAACGAACACTTATAAGGATCTAGAAGACTTAGGACTACAGTTAGCATACCAGCATAGTTTGCTGAGCCCTTTATTGGGCCAAACATTTCAGGTCACTGAAGAAGTCTCAAGCCGGAGCGTGGGACACGGGGGTAGCTGAAGTGTTTCCAACAAACACCGTCGGTTTTATTTTGTATTGTATTAAGAGGAGAAAGTATTCAGTTAGTGTAACACCCCATCCAACAACAAACACATAACAACAATCTGTAGCGGAATACACACCTCATCAAATAACTTAACTCTTGGTGTTACACGCCGTTAACCACCCACGTGGCTAACAAGGCTATTACATAATATTGTACCGGTCTGATGGACTAGATTTCCGAGCGTCTACACGTTATTATCCCTTTCCATTAACAACAACAACAACATACATCTTTCAACTATACCGAGTAATTATAAACTGACGCCGACAACAATTTCGGTCTTACTACACCTACTGTATACATACACTTAAATGAATACCCTTGTACAATGACTACCCCGTCCTACTCTCGAACGGCTTCCAGCTCTCTGTACCTGAAACAGGAAAAGAAGAGAAAGGGTGGCCCCCAAGGGGCTCAGCACCTTTGCTGGTATGGTAATCCCGCAGCCCACATGCTACCGGGCCACGCACAACTAATTGTCGTCTTAGCATGCGGTGATTATATTTTAATTAAATGCATGCAACTGTAAACATACAACACGTAATCATTTCGCCTCAATGGGCTCAACAAACGGATAATATATCCTTACTTAATAAGTCACTCGTGGTGTTCTTTATTCCTAGAGTGTTCCTCCTCTAATGGAGCTACTTCCTTAATAGACGACACTTACCCTTAAATCGGGTTATCCTTAACGCCTCTTTTCACAAACTGGGATTCATATCCATGATCCACATACTCCACATTTTACAACATATTACATACACTACATAACATCACAACAACAACCCTTTGCACGTTTAAACGTGCACAACATAACACCGCAATAGATATTGCATCACAACAAAATTACATAACATAACGGGAATGGTCCTCTTAGGAACCGACCCAACATTACTTATACACTGGTGAGCCTAGAGAATGTTGCCAGACTCATAATAAGCTCGTTATACAATGACAACAACACTCATTACCGTCCTAATAGCTGGACGAGTAACTTAAGTTAAGGCGGTTCGGGTTTGGAGGCCCGAACACACCACACAAACACATGTTCCCCCTAAACCGAGCATAAGTCAGAATAGCTAAGCTTTGGAATAAGCTAATGGGAGATCACAACCCGTGAGGGAAACAACCATAACAAAGAGAAGGGTAAAACTAAGAAGGATACCCTCTCCCAAACAACGCGCGACCGGCCAAACCGGACTCCTCACTACTGTTAGTACATACTTACTTTTAGACATTAGTTAGAACCCCACTATGGAGTCTATCATAACTACACTCATACAGTATTAGAACTGGGTTAAACATACAAGGGAGATCCCTACATTCACATACACATATCACACAATTAACACACGCATAGCCGTGGTTAGTACGTCCCATGGTTCGGGTCGTTTACTCCGAATACCGAACTCTCATGTGATCCTAGACTCAGTTAACTAAGGTTAACACTTCCGAGGTTAAATGGTATCGGAGTTGTACACGCCACATAAATGAATTACTGTAAACTCATTACATGTTTAATCTTACAACGTGGCAAACATACAGAAAAACACATTGTCATACAAGCCGGTGTAATCCGGGGACACAGGTTGCAAGAAAACCATACCTGTCACCGGAGTCCACTTTACCACGTCCACTTATGTTCCTCGAGCAATTCTCGAACAACTGACAACATTACATGTACTTTCATTAACATTGGGGTAACATGTTTGTTTAAAGTCTAATGCTTGTAACTTCTCCCCGTTAACTCAGTTACATAACTTAACATTTTTTAACTTGTTTTACTCTCACATTTTAATACAACTTTTAACCCACTTTATTGTCATTAAAACTCACCTAACATGTCCTTAACAACCTTATGACATCATTACCTATCAATCCCCATCATTACATATCATTTCATAACCTTAAACAACATTTTTTGGTCCGACCGACCTTGCCGACCGGACTTACCCAAGTCCGGTCGATTCCAGAACACATTTCCGTCAAAATTTTTCTACTCCGACCGGACTTTAAGTCCGGTCCTATGTCCGGTCGGTTCCAGTAACTCAATCCATACACAAAATACAAGCCCGACCGACCTTGCAAGTCCGGTCCCAAGGTCGGTCCATTCCAGAAGCTAATTCTCGCAGGGTAAACTGGGCCCGACCGAACTTGCAAGTCCGGTCGCAAGTCCGGTCTGCCCAAAATCATTGTTTTCCTTTTTACATTCAACTCCAACCTTCACCCCATATATCCTAGTATACCCTAACCTCATTTAGGCACTTCAAACACACCTTTATCCATGTGCTAAACTCTTTAAATCACTCACCAAAACCATTTTATCATTCACAAACTTCTTACAAAATTCCTAGCACTTGGAACGTTTTCTCCTTAAGATTTCTAGGTGGTATTTCACCTATAATGACCACTACACTAAAATGCTTCTTCACCTTCATAACATCATCTCCAAGCATCTCCTCTTACTAACCAAATCCTCTTTTCACAACTTCTTGAATTCCTTCTCAAAACCTTACCTAAACATCATTCCCTCCTTATTCATCAACATTACCTAAACCTTAAACAAACTTCTCCAAGACTTTATTACATCCTAAGACACTCATTAAATTCCTAGAACTTCCAAGATAGCACCTAAATCCTTGTAACACCTTAATGCACGTTTTCTTCCTTAGTGAAACAATTGTTCACCTTTAATACTTCCTAGTTCACCAAAACTTTCTTAAAACACTTAGAACTTCTCACACATTTCCCAAATTTGGCCATAGCTTCTCTTGTATATACTCACATCCAAACACTTAGGTTTTTACCTTATTTCATTCAAGAACACCTAAAATCCATCAAGAACATTTTACACACAAACTTCACACATTAAGCACTACATCACAATATAGTGCATAACTTAAATTGCTTGGCACTTAGGCCCTTAAATAACATGGCTCTTAGGCCCTTAAATTACATAAATCTTAAACACTGAATTTCCCACATAAATAATGCCTTTAACCTGCAAATACACCCAACAATACATATGCCCTTAATAAACTCCTTGAGAGCATTCTCTAGGTCATTCACCATTGGCTCCTTAGGTATTTTATTAAGCAAATCAAGCTCATTTTCCTAAGGCATTTAAACTACATTGAGATAGCTTGTTTACCTCTTTTTCCTCACAAACTTCTTTCTTGTTTCCTTGTAAAACCGGTGGGGTGTTTGGTTGTTTGTCAACTTCTAAACAATGTACAAATAATAGAATGAGTATTCAAGCATTATGCTTCATCTCATTGTAAACCCTAGTTACACATATTGTTTTAACACATTAAGGTAATTGTTTTACCTTTGGAAGAGAACTTGAATAAGTATCAAGAGAGGACTCCTCCTAGCCCTTGGAAGATTCAAATGAAGCTAAAACAAGCAAGGTAAAGACACCATGGTGAGGTGAATTTTCGGTCAATGACAAAACATGGTGGAAACTTGATTTTTCTTTGAGATTCCTTACCTAGAAGCAAAGGAGATCAATAATATGTGGGAAGACAAGCTCAAGCTCCATCAATGGTGGAACTCCATGGCACCGAAATGGTGATCTTCAAATTTTGAGAAGATAGAAATGAAGAGCTTGATGAGAGGAAGAGAATGGTGGTGTTTTGTTTTTGATTTGGTTAAGTGAGCTAGGTTTTACATGTGGTCAAAGATGGACTTCCATGGTGGTATTGTGTATTACCGAGAGAGAACAGCAAGAAGGGAGGAAGAAGAGATTGGAACCGTGTGAAATGGAGAAGGAATGAGAGAAATGAGATAAGTTTGCTTTTTAGAAGATATTTGTGTTTATAAAGCAAATAGTAACTATATTAGTCATCTTTATTTCTTTAACAAGTTAACAAGTGAGTGGTGAGTCACCACACTTAAGAAACCGGCCCCCTTTATTATAATGAGGGTGTTTTAGTCTTCGTTGACCAATTTAATTACTTATAACATTATATGTTACAAACTAGCTTATAAAATCACTATTCACAAAACAAGGCACATAGAAGTGAAATTTTTGATTTCTCATTGATATAGACTTCCAAATGTGATACTATATAGTACACCTGTTAATTAAAGAGTAATGATGGACATTTAGCCATTCAAAACTCATTTACAAGACAATTTTTCAAAAACGTGCTTTAAGACTCCTTAAAGCACTTTTTGTGTTTTAACTTGTTTTCAAGCTTGGTTTTCTTTGGTAATTGATTTAATATGTTCATTAACATATTTATGAGGTATAGGTATGACCATTAGGTCTTATACAATTTATCCCAAGCTTAGAGCACATTTTTGCTCTTATTGACTTTAAGGTATTTATTTGCGTTTTGTTTGGTTTCATTGTCTACCAAAGTTTCCTAAGGACTTAATTAGCCTTATTAACTCATACTTGAATATTATTAAGCCTTGGTAGGCTCTTTGGGTCCTAACCAAGTTCGCTCATAGCTTAGAGCATGTTTTTGCTCAAACTGTATCTTAGCGTTTTATTGCATTTACTATGGTTTAAATTGTTCACTGATGTTTCTAAGGCACTTTTAGCCTTTATATAACATAGTTTGATATTTAAACCACATATCAAGGTTGGGGTATTTCAATCTACCCCCCTTAAAAGAACTTCGTCCTCGAAGTTCACACTTTCCACACATCATTAGACTAGAACACAGGAATCACTTGGAAATAAACTTCCATAACCAAACACACTTTACATCACAACCTCGGACTTAATGGTCCGGGCAACACATTCACATCCACACATAACATAACATATCCACATGATAACCTCGGACTCTATGGTCCGGGTATCTTAACAACACTTACACATACATAACAACCCCTTTGACTCACTGGTCTTGGGTAACATAACAACATTTGGACACATAGGTCCCGATAACATAACAGTCTTTAGACACATAGGTCTATGCAACACAACACATTTAGACTCATAGGTCTTGATAACATACACTTTAGGAACTCAAGGTCAAAATAATATTTATTACACATACCACACAACATGTCATAGCATGTATAGCAATCAAAAATATCTTTTACATACACACTGTGATCCCGCAGAACCCGGTCGCGATGGACACCTTCCGTCCCCGTGCCTTTGGGAGATTAAAACAATCACATAAATTTGAAATTTTCCTTGTGAGGTTAAGTAAGAAGACTTTAATTATGTAAAGTATCCATCAACGTTTTATAAATACCAATTGAAAATCCTTTTGAAAACACACACAACTCCAAGTCCAACTTAAGCTCTTTGCTTCTTTTCTTAGCGTGGTTATTTGTGACCACTTATAGGGAGCTTCAAGAATCATCCAACCCTGATGTGATCAGCATCAGTGTAGAACTATCCTTCCACTCCAATTCGTGTTCGGCTTCCCTTGATCACATGCAAATCAAGTTCCACTTCCCACTTTTTTCAAGCATCAATAAATCACTCATTTTCAATTTTCTATCTTTTAAATCATTCTAATCATGATCATAACATCTCAAAGGATAGAACTCCGTCTATCAGTTACCTCCATTCACTTTAATCCTGTTGCCTAGGGAATCTTACAGGTCCTATGTCGGTATCATGCCCTTTCTTCTGGTATCATGCCCTTTCTGAATATATATATATATAACATATATTTTATCAAAATACAACACACAATTTCACATTTATACACTGTCGGGGTTTGTTCCCCCCCGGGAGTTTCTCTACTCCCACACTTGTACTATCACTCACAATTGTTAATAAATCAACACACTTATCACAATGGTATTCGCACCTTCTGTGCGCAATTACCACAATTAAACCATGAATGAATGTGTATGTTTACGTAACACACACACCAATCATCAAAAACATATGCACAATATAAGTCACTTACACTACGTACACTTGTACGGTAATATACACTAAGTGGTTTTGCGCTCTACCCCCCTTAAAAGGGATTACGCCCACGTAATCAATCACTAAACATTAGCTTAAACTGTTCTGCCGTCGTGAAGTGTTTTAACTTCCACGCGGTCTATTACACAATGGATTCTGATTAGAAGATCTTAACCATATTGGCGGTTTAGTTCCTAAACCAAGAATTCTCATTGGAGTTTGTTTAAACTCTTAGTTGGTTTCGATTCTGGCCTGTTAGGCTTCTAGGCGTTAATAATTAGCCATTCACTCGTGTTCACCATGTACATTCAACACTTGAATCACTGGCTCACTAGTTTCTGCTGCGAAACTCTAATAACTGTAGAGCTTAACTGCCCCATTTGTTATTCTTACTGTATTGTACATCCCCAATTGTGACCTTCATCTTGGTAACAATGGTTTCTCAACCGACGCGTGGTATCTCTTACCGTTAGCGAATTCGGTGAGTTATAAACTTTCTATCCACTTCCATAACAACTTACTGTGTATACAGCTATGTATTTCACAATGATTGACTTGTTCCCTTCTGACTTACTGTCGGTTGAGATTGAGCTACTACCTAGTGTGTAGTGCTCTCTCAGCTATTTCCAACATTTGGGGTATATTCCATACCGATATTTGACAGTTAGTGCTACTGTAGTCACTTGCTGTTAATCATGTCTCCACATTTGGTTTTGTACAAGTACTCCTTTATTGGTGCGGCCTTGCATTTCCTATGCATCGGCCATTATAACATTATTCTCTATAATGAGCATGTTTCCAATTCCTAGCTATCTCATTCGATCATTACTGCACAAGTGCAATACCAAAACACTCAGTCATACAGAGTGCAGAGGTGTAAACTCTTGACAGTAAATCCCTTATGCGATTCGCCATGGAATTCACACTGAACTCCTCATCACACCGTACCTATCACTGGCTTATTGCCCAGTCTGTTTAATATCGCTTATCTTGCATCTCCACTGAGTTTAACTCATAACTGGTCTTATCTGCCACATTATTATTCAACAACACTTATACAACGGTCGCTTACTGCGCACCGTGCTTGTTGTATAACACTAACTTACATCGTATTTACTGTCACATTAACTTCCACGCATATACTTATATCATTCGTATTATGGTTCATCACTCATTTGGATGACTACTGAATGCTCCTTGAGCGTCGATCATTCGAGTCACAAGCCGACATTATTCAGCTCGGTGTTTCACTTTATACATACGTACTACTAAGCTAACTGCTCTCTTTCAATAATAACGTTGTCCATCCTTAACATATTTCTTGAACTTGATTTACATAACTACCGCTCCTGCGGTCTCACAACATCGAGAGGTATCCCCACTCTTAATGCAGTGGTTCGTTTACCACTCTATTCACTTATATTACATAAACTTTAGTAATTAATCGAATTTACATAACATATGTTGCTTGTGGCTTACAAGTCTTATTGCCTTGAGCTGCGCTCATTGTAGGCTGTCCACATACATGTACTTCTTTGTTCAACATTACCTAGTTTGGATATCATATTGAGCTCCATGACAAGGTCGTTGCGTTCCGTTTCCTTTCATGGGATGCCCCTCAGGTTTGTCAGTCCGTCTCCTGACAACTTATGTCTAAACTGGGTGTTAGTTTCAACCCTCGTGTTTCTGTCATGTTATTTCGTGCAACAATTACTGATGCGAACACCCTTTAAGGATTGCTCCTGGGTGTTACTAAGTTATGCCCTTACATCAAGTTCACACTTATTGGTACATTCAGTTAGCCACGCCTTTTTGCTCCTGATAGTGTAGGTACTCATTCTGGGAGTTTCATCCCGTCCATTGCACATTAATGTGTCCACATTAGGCATCTGCCTTGCCCTGCTTTCCAGCTATCATGTTTATCCCTGAGGATCCTTAAGACATATGCTATGTCTTTACTTAACAGTTTGTGCACTTCGCACTTCCTAACTCTTAAACATTCCCTTGAAAGGAATTCACTAATCCTTTTAATCTCGTTAACTTAACTGAGTTCCTTAACTTCAACCATTCATGGTAATCCTTAGCTGTTGTTTGACTTATACTGTTGACCGTAGAACGGAGTCGACTACTTCCCGTGTTTCGGACTCTACTCGTATACATATGTGGGGGGTACCATGCTGATACATTGCTACCTACCCAACTAACCCATAAGTAGGTCTGTCAGGCCCACAAGCTCCTATCGGAGTGCGGTCGTCCCACAATTCAGTTGGTACACTTGTAGTGTCCGTCACACGCCTAGGTGAAGTATTCTGTTGTCAACTCCCTTATATTGTCCCGTGACAATATTCATTCCTTGCTTCCCGAACTTAATCGAGGGAAAGTTTATCCATTGTTGCATCCTTGTCAACTGTCCTTGGTTTTACTGGTTTGGTTTAACAGAAGGTTGGAAAGAAGTGTTGGTTTGAAAGAAAATCTGGTTTTGAAAAGAAAAGGGTTTGAATAAATCTGGGTTGAAAGAAAATTTTCATGGTTTCACAACATCTTCTTACCTTAACCAAGTCTAGCTTCCTGCTGACTGGTGTATTTACAATTACAGAGGTTAGGCTATCTAGCCCTTCCATGGTCATAATGATCCCATTTAACTTTCTAGTACTCTACTAAGTACTTGTAGTGGTTATAAATTCCCGAACAGCCTTGTTATAGCAGCACTTGCTATGGCAAGTGCGCCATGCTAACTGGCTATCGGTTAAGCACACATACTGGTTGTGGTATTGTTCTTACCCGCACTGTCATCAGTGGCCTTGTTGGCCCTCACTTGATCTTACTGTCTCGATAATAACTCTCTGGGTGACTTCTCTCGTCTTCACATGACGATCATCAACTAGGGTGTTTCCCATCCTGGGAGACCCCCTTTTCTTAGTATTGTATTCTCTTTGTAGCCCGTTCCACGTACTTGTCGTGGTTGCTGAGACTTGTCTCTTGTTTGGGCACTACGTTGTAGTTCCCTTGTCGGTTGGTATACCGTTGGTGTATTATTTATCAACTGTGGTCCCGTAGACACTCGTCTCGGGTTTCACTAATCCACTTCTTGCCTGTTGCACGGTTGGTGCGTTGCAAGCTGGTTACTCTCGACTGCTTTGCATGTCGACCCAGGTTGCCGGAAATTCTATTCTCTTATACACAAAATCTTCATTCTTCGCTATTAAATGCGGTTAACATTGTTCAGATGGAGACCGTCTCCGGGATTCCCAATTTTCGGGATCTACCGTATGACAGGTTCTCCGTACCCTAAAGGTATTTAATAACAGCCAGATCGGGTATTCCCGAGTAAGAGAGGACTTCCATCTCTCTGGCGTTGTTGCCCAAGTTATAAAACAGGGATTGTGGAGGGCGGGTAGGATATTGTAGGTTTCCAGTACACACTGGTAATTCCTATCTAGCGTATCTCTCACGCTATCACTCAACCCTTACCCAAAGTACTTAAATCCTAACTCGGTACATCCTAAGCTCGGTAGTTCAGTCATCAGAGCGATACTTCGCTCTGATACCACTTTTTGTAACACCCCATCCAACAACAAACACATAACAACAATCTGTAGCGGAAACACACCTCATCAAATAACTTAACTCTTGGTGTTACACGCCGTTAACCACCCACGTGGCTAACAAGGCTATTACATAAATATTGTACCGGTCTGATGGACTAGATTTCCGAGCGTCTACACGTTATTATCCCTTTCCATTAACAACAACAACAACATACATCTTTCAACTATACCGAGTATTTATAAACTGATGCCGACAACAATTTCGGTCTTACTACACCTACTGTATACATACACTTAAATGAATACCCTTGTACAATGACTACCCGTCCTACTCTCGAACGGCTTCCAGCTCTCTGTACCTGAAAAGGAAAAGAAGAGAAAGGGTGGCCCCCAAGGGGCTCAGCACCTTTGCTGGTATGGTAATCCCGCAGCCCACATGCTACCGGGCCACGCACAACTAATTGTCGTCTTAGCATGCGGTTGATTATAGTTAAATTATGCATGCAACTGTAAACATACAACACGTAATCATTTCGCCTCAACGGGCTCAACAAACGGATAATATATCCTTACTTAATAAGTCACTCGTGGTGTTCTTTATTCCTAGAGTGTTCCTCCTCTAATGGAGCTACTTCCTTAATAGACGACACTTACCCTTAAATCGGGTTATCCTTAACGCCTCTTTTCACAAACTGGGATTCATATCCATGATCCACATACTCCACATTTTACAACATATTACATACACTACATAACATCACAACAACAACCCTTTGCACGTTTCAACGTGCACAACATAACACCGCAATAGATATTGCATCACAACAAAATTACATAACATAACGGGAATGGTCCTCTTAGGGAACCGACCCAACATTACTTATACACTGGTGAGCCTAGAGAATGTTGCCAGACTCATAATAAGCTCGTTATACAATGACAACAACACTCATTACCGTCCTAATAGCTGGACGAGTAACTTAAGTTAAGGCGGTTCGGGTTTGGAGGCCCGAACACACCACACAAACACATGTTCCCCCTAAACCGAGCATAAGTCAGAATAGCTAAGCTTTGGAATAAGCTAATGGGAGATCACAACCCGTGAGGGAAACAACCATAACAAAGAGAAGGGTAAAACTAAGAAGGATACCCTCTCCCAAACAACGCGCGACCGGCCAAACCGGATTCCTCACTACTGTTAGTACATACTTACTTTTAGACATTAGTTAGAACCCCATTATGGAGTCTATCATAACTACACTCATACAGTATTAGAACTGGGTTAAACATACAAGGGAGATCCCTACATTCACATACACATATCACACAATTAACACACGCATAGCCGTGGTTAGTACGTCCCATGGTTCGGGTCGTTTACTCCGAATACCGAACTCTCATGTGATCCTAGACTCAGTTAACTAAGGTTAACACTTCCGAGGTTAAATGGTATCGGAGTTGTACACGCCACATAAATGAATTACTGTAAACTCATTACATGTTTAATCTTACAACGTGGCAAACATACAGAAAAACACATTGTCATACAAGCCGGTGTAATCCGGTAGGACACAGGTTGCAAGAAAACCATACCTGTCACCGGAGTCCACTTTACCACGTCCACTTATGTTCCTCGAGCAATTCTCGAACAACTGACAACATTACATGTACTTTCATCAACATTGGGGTAACATGTTTGTTTAAAGTCTAATGCTTGTAACTTCTCCCCGTTAACTCAGTTACATAACTTAACATTTTTAACTTGTTTTACTCTCATTTTAATACAACTTTTAACCCACTTATTGTCATTAAAACTCACCTAACATGTCCTTAACAACCTTATGACATCATTACTATCAATCCCCATCATTACATATCATTTCATAACCTTTAAACAACATTTTTTTGGTCCGACCGACCTTGCCGACCGGACTTACCCAAGTCCGGTCGATTCCAGAACACATTTCCGTCAAAATTTTTCTACTCCGACCGGACTTGTAAGTCCGGTCCTATGTCCGGTCGGTTCCAGTAACTCAATCCGTACACAAAATACAAGCCCGACCGACCTTGCAAGTCTGCTCCCAGGTCGGTCCATTCCAGAAGCTAATTCTCGCAGGGTAAACTGGGCCCGACCGAACTTGCAAGTCCGGTCGCAAGTCCGGTCTGCCCCAAATCATTGTTTTCCTTTTTACATTCAACTCCAACCTTCACCCCATATATCCTAGTATACCCTAACCTCATTTAGGCACTTCAAACACACCTTTATCCATGTGCTAAACTCTTTAAATCACTCACCAAAACCATTTTATCATTCACAAACTTCTTACAAAATTCCTAGCACTTGGAACGTTTTCTCCTTAAGATTTCTAGGTGGTATTTCACCTATAATGACCACTACACTAAAATGCTTCTTCACCTTCATAACATCATCTCCCAAGCATCTCCTCTTACTAACCAAATCTCTTTTTCACAACTTCTTGAATTCCTTTCTCAAAACCTTACCTAAACATCATTCCCTCCTTATTCATCAACATTACCTAAACCTTAAACAAACTTCTCCAAGACTTTATTACATCCTAAGACACTCATTAAATTCCTAGAACTTCCAAGATAGCACCTAAATCCTTGTAACACCTTAATGCACGTTTTCTTCCTTAGTGAAACATTTGTTCACCTTTAACACTTCCTAGTTCACCCAAACTTTCTTAAAACACTTAGAACTTCTCACACATTTCCCAAATTTGGCCATAGCTTCTCTTGTATATACTCACATCCAAACACTTAGGTTTTTACCTTATTTCATTCAAGAACACCTAAAATCCATCAAGAACTTTTTACACACAAACTTCACACATTAAGCACTACATCACAATATAGTGCATAACTTAAATTGCTTGGCACTTAGGCCCTTAAATAACATGGCTCTTAGGCCCTTAAATTACATAAATCTTAAACACTGAATTTCCCACATAAATAATGCCTTTAACCTGCAAATACACCCAACAATACATATGCCCTTAATAAACTCCTTGAGAGCATTTCTCTAGGTCATTCACCATTGGCTCCTTAGGTATTTTATAAGCAAATCAAGCTCATTTTCCTAAGGCATTTAAACTACATTGAGATAGCTTGTTTACCTCTTTTTCCTCACAAACTTCTTTCTTGTTTCCTTGTAAAACCGGTGGGGTGTTTGGTTGTTTGTCAACTTCTAAACAATGTACAAATAATAGAATGAGTATTCAAGCATTATGCTTCATCTCATTGTAAACCCTAGTTACACATATTGTTTTAACACATTAAGGTAATGTTTTACCTTGGAATTGGAAGAGAACTTGAATAAGTATCAAGAGAGAGGACTCCTAGCCCTTGGAAGATTCAAATGAAGCTAAAACAAGCAAGGTAAAGACACCATGGTGAGGTGAATTTTCGGTCAATGACAAAACATGGTGGAAACTTGATTTCTTTGAGATTCCTTACCTAGAAGCAAAGGAGATCAATAATATGTGGGAAGACAAGCTCAAGCTCCATCAATGGTGGAACTCCATGGCACCGAAATGGTGATCTTCAAATTTTGAGAAGATAGAAATGAAGAGCTTGATGAGAGGAGAGAATGGTGGTGTTTGTTTTTGATTTGGTTAAGTGAGCTAGGTTTTACATATGGTCAAAGATGGACTTCCATGGTGGTATTGTGTATTACCGAGAGAGAACAGCAAGAAGGGAGGAAGAAGAGATTGGAACCGTGTGTGAAATGGAGAAGGAATGAGAGAAATGAGATAAGTTTGCTTTTTAGAAGATATTTGTGTTTATAAAGCAAATAGTAACTATATTAGTCATCTTTATTTCTTTAACAAGTTAACAAGTGAGTGGTGAGTCACCACACTTAAGAAACCGGCCCCCTTTATTATAATGAGGGTGTTTTAGTCTTCGTTGACCAATTTAATTACTTATAACATTATATGTTACAAACTAGCTTATAAAATCACTATTCACAAAACAAGGCACATAGAAGTGAAATTTTTGATTTCTCATTGATATAGACTTCCAAATGTGATACTATATAGTACACTGTTAATTAAAGAGTAATGATGGACATTTAGCCATTCAAAACTCATTTACAAGACAATTTTTCAAAAACGTGCTTTAAGACTCCTTAAAGCATTTTGTGTTTTAACTTGTTTTCAAGCTTGGTTTTCTTTGGTAATTGATTTAATATGTTCATTAACATATTTATGAGGTATAGGTATGACCATTAGGTCTTATACAAATTTATCCCAAGCTTAGAGCACATTTTTGCTCTTATTGACTTTAAGGTATTTATTTGCGTTTTGTTTGGTTTCATTGTCTACCAAAGTTTCCTAAGGACTTAATTAGCCTTATTAACTCATACTTGAATATTATTAAGCCTTGGTAGGCTCTTTGGGTCCTAACCAAGTTCGCTCATAGCTTAGAGCATGTTTTTGCTCAAACTGTATCTTAGCGTTTTATTATTTACTATGGTTAAATTGTTCACTGATGTTTCTAAGGCACTTTTAGCCTTATATAACATAGTTTGATATTTAAACCACATATCAAGGTTTGGGGTATTTCAATTACCCCCCTTAAAAGAACTTCGTCCTCGAAGTTCACACTTTCCACACATCATTAGACAGAACACAGAATCACTTGGAAATAAACTTCCATAACCAAACACACTTTAATCACAACCTCGGACTTAAGGTCCGGGCAACACATTCACATCCACACATAACATAACATATCCACATGATAACCTCGGACTCTATGGTCCGGGTATCTTAACAAACTTACACATACATAACAACCCTTGACTCACTGGTTTGGGTAAACATAACAACATTGACACATAGGTCCCGATAACATAACAGTCTTAGACACATAGGTCTATGCAACACAACACATTTAGACTCATAGGTCTTGATAACATACACTTTAGGAACTCAGGTCAAAATAATATTTATTACACATACCACACAACATGTCATAGCATGTATAGCAATCAAAAATATCTTTTACATACACACTGTGATCCGCAGAACCGGTCGCGATGGACACCTTCCGTCCCCGTGCCTTTGGGAGATTAAAACAATCACATAAATTTGAAATTTTCCTTGTGAGGTTAAGTAAGAAGACTTTAATTATGTAAAGTATCCATCAACGTTTTATAAATACCAATTGAAAATCCTTATGAAAACACACACAACTCCAAGTCCAACTTAAGCTCTTTGCTTCTTTTCTTAGCGTGGTTATTTGTGACCTCTTATAGGGAGCTTCAAGAATCATCCAACCCTGATGTGATCAGCATCAGTGTAGAACTATCCTTCCACTCCAATTCGTGTTCGGCTTCCCTTGATCACATGCAAATCAAGTTCCACTTCCCACTTCATTTTCAAGCATCAAATAAATCACTCATTTTCAATTTTCTATCTTTTAAATCATTCTAATCATGATCATAACATCTCCAAAGGATAGAACTCCGTCTATCAGTTACCTCCATTCACTTTAATCCTGTTGCCTAGGGAATCTTATTCTCGCCAGGTCCTATGTCGGTATCATGCCCTTTCTTGAATCACTATATAGTATATATATACACATATATTTTATCAAAATACAACACACAATTTCACATTTATACACTGTGGGTTTGTTCCCCCCGGGAGTTTCTCTACTCCCACACTTGTACTATCACTCACAATTGTTAATAAATCAACACACTTATCACAATGGTATTCGCACCTTCTGTGCGCAATTACCACAATTAAACCATGAATGAATGTGTATGTTTACGTAACACACCACCAATCATCAAAACAATATGCACAATATAAGTCACTTACACTACGTACACTTGTACGGTAATATACACTAAGTGGTTTTGCGCTCTACCCCCCTTAAAAGGGATTACGCCCACGTAATCAATCACTAAAACTTAGCTTAACTGTTCTGCCGTCGTGAAGTGTTTTAACTTCCACGCGGTCTATTACACAATGGATTCTGATTAGAAGATCTTAACCATATTGGCGGTTTAGTTCCTAAACCAAGAATTCTCATTGGAGTTTGTTTAAACTCTTAGTTGGTTTCGATTCTGGCCTTTTAGGCTTCTAGGCGTTAATAATTAGCCATTCACTCGTGTTCACCATGTACATTCAACACTTGAATCACTGGCTCACTAGTTTCTGCTGCGAAACTCTAATAACTGTAGAGCTTAACTGCCCCATTTGTTATTCTTACTGTATTGTACATCCCCAATTGTGACCTTCATCTTGGTAACAATGATTTCTCAACCGACGCGTGGTATCTCTTACCGTTAGCAAATTGGTGAGTTATAAACTTTCTATCCACTTCCATAACAACTTACTGTGTATACAGCTATGTATTTCACAATGATTGACTTGTTCCCTTCTGACTTACTGTCGGTTGAGATTGAGCTACTACCTAGTGTGTAGTGCTCTCTCAGCTATTTCCAACATTTGGGGTATATTCCATACCGATATTTGACAGTTAGTGCTACTGTAGTCACTTGCTGTTAATCATGTCTCCACATTTGGTTTTGTACAAGTACTCCTTTATTGGTGCGGCCTTGCATTTCCTATGCATCGGCCATTATAACATTATTCCTCTATAATGAGCATGTTTTCCAATTCCTAGCTATCTCATTCGATCATTACTGCACAAGTGCAATACCAAAACACTCAGTCATACAGAGTGCAGAGGTGTAAACTCTTGACAGTAAATCCCTTATGCGATTCGCCATGGAATTCACACTGAACTCCTCATCACACCGTACCTATCACTGGCTTATTGCCCAGTCTGTTTAATATCGCTTATCTTGCATCTCCACTGAGTTTAACTCATAACTGGTCTTATCTGCCACATTATTATTCAACAACACTTATACAACGGTCGCTTACTGCGCACCGTGCTTGTTGTATAACACTAACTTACATCGTATTTACTGTCACATTAACTTCCACGCATATACTTATATCATTCGTATTATGGTTCATCACTCATTGGATGACTACTGAATGCTCCTTGAGCGTCGATCATTCGAGTCACAAGCCGACATTATTCAGCTCGGTGTTTCACTTTATACATACGTACTACTAAGCTAACTGCTCTCTTTCAATAATAATGTTGTCCATCCTTAACATATTTCTGAACTTGATTTAATAACTACCGCTCCTGCGGTCTCACAACATCGAGAGGTATCCCCACTCTTAATGCAGTGGTTCGTTTACCACTCTATTCACTTATATTACATAAACTTTTGTAATTATCGAATTACATAACATATGTTGCTTGTGGCTTACAAGTCTTATTGCTTGAGCTGCGCTCATTGTAGGCTGTCCACATACATGTACTTCTTTGTCACATTACCTAGTTTGGATATCATATTGAGCTCCATGACAAGGTCGTTGCGTTCCGTTCCTTTCATGGGATGCCCCTCAGGTTTGTCAGTCCGTCTCCTGACAACTTATGTCTAAACTGGGTGTTAGTTTCAACCCTCGTGTTTCTGTCATGTTATTCGTGCAACAATTACTGATGCGAACACCCTTTAAGGATTGCTCCTGGGTGTTACTAAGTTATGCCCTTACATCAAGTTCACTTATTGGTACATTCAGTTAGCCACGCCTTTTTGCTCCTGATAGTGTAGGTACTCATTCTGGGAGTTTCATCCCGTCCATTGCACATTAATGTGTCCACATTAGGCATCTGCCTTGCCCTGCTTTCCAGCTATCATGTTTATCCCTGAGGATCCTTAAGACATATGCTATGTCTTTACTTAACAGTTTGTGCACTTCGCACTTCCTAACTCTAAAACATTCCCTTGAAAGGAATTCACTAATCCTTTAATCTCGTTAACTTAACTGAGTTCCTTAACTTCAACATTCATGTAATCCTTAGCTGTTGTTTGACTTATACTGTTGACCGTAGAACGGAGTCGACTACTTCGTGTTTTCGGACTCTTGTATACATATGTGGGGTACCATGCTGATACATTGCACCTACCCAACTAACCCATAAGTAGGTCTGTCAGGCCACAAGCTCCTATCGGAGCGGTCGTCCCACAATTCAGTTGGTACACTTGTAGTGTCCGTCACACGCCTAGGTGAAGTATTCTGTTGTCAACTCCCTTATATGTCCCGTGACAATATTCATTCCTTGCTTCCCGAACTTAATCGAGGGAAAGTTATCCATTGTTGATCCTTGTCAACTGTCCTTGGTTTTACTGGTTTGGTTTAACAGAAGGTTGGAAAGAAGTGTTGGTTTGAAAGAAAATCTGGTTTTGAAAGAAAAGGGTTTGAATAAATCTGGGTTGAAAGAAAATTTTCATGGTTTCAAAACATTCTTACTTAACCAAGTCTAGTTCCTGATGATGGTGTATTTAAAATTAAGAGTTAGGCTATTCTAGCCCTTCATGGTCTAATGATCCCATTTAACTTTCTAGTACTCTACTAAGTACTTGTAGTGGTTATAAATTTCCCGAACAGCCTGTTATAGCAGCACTTGCTATGGCAAGTGCGCCATGCTAACTGGCTATCGGTTAAGCACACATACTGGTTGTGGTATTGTTCTTACCCGCACTGTCATCAGTGGCCTTGTTGGCCCTCACTGCGACTTACTGTCTCGATAATAACTCTCTGGGTGACTTTCTCACGTCTTCACATGACGATCATCAACTAGGGTGTTTCCCATCCCGGGAGACCCCTTTTTTAGTATTGTATTCTCTTTGTAGCCCGTTCCACGTACTTGTCGTGGTTGCTGAGACTTGTCTCTTGTTGGGCACTACGTTGTAGTTCCCTTGTCGGGTGGTATACCGTTGGTGTATTATTTATAAACTGTGGTCCCGTAGACACTCGTATCGGGCTTCACTAATCCACTTCTTGCCTGTTGCACGGGTTGGTGCGTTGCAAGCTGGTACTCGACTGCTTTGCATGTCGACCCAGGTTGCCGGAAATTCTATTCTCTTATACACAAAATTCTTCATTCTTCGCTATTAAATGCGGTTAACATGTTCAGATGGGACCGTCTCCGGGATTCCCAATTTCGGGATCTACCGTATGACAGGTTCTCCATACCCTAAAGGTATTAATAACAGCCAGATCGGGTATTCCCGAGTAAGAGAGGACTTCCATCTCTCTGGCGTTGTTGCCCAAGTTATAAAACAGGGATTGGGAGCGGGTAGGATATTGTAGGTTTCCAGTACACACTGGTAATTCCTATCTAGCGTACTCTCACGCTATCACTCAACCCTTAACCCAAGTACTTAAATCCTAACTCGGTACATCCTAAGCTCGGTAGTTCAGTCATCAGAGCGATACTTCGCTCTGATACCACTTTTGTAACACCCCATCCAACAACAAACACATAACAACAATCTGTAGCGGAATACACACCTCATCAAATAACTTAACTCTTGGTGTTACACCGCCGTTAACCACCCACGTGGCTAACAAGGCTATACATAAATATTGTACCGGTCTGATGGACTAGATTTCCGAGCGTCTACACGTTATTATCCCTTTCCATTAACAACAACAACAACATACATCTTTCAACTATACCGAGTATTTTAAACTGATGCCGACAACAATTTTCGGTCTTACTACACCTACTGTATACATACACTTAAATGAATACCCTTGTACAATGACTACCCCGTCCTACTCTCGAACGGCTTCCAGCTCTCTGTACCTGAAACAGGAAAAGAAGAGAAAGGGTGGCCCCCAAGGGGCTCAGCACCTTTGCTGGTATGGTAATCCCGCAGCCCACATGTTACCGGGCCACGCACAACTAATTGTCGTCTTAGCATGCGGTTGATTATAGTTAAATTATGCATGCAACTGTAAACATACAACACGCAATCATTTCGCCTCAACGGGCTCAACAAACGGATAATATATCCTTACTTAATAAGTCACTCGTGGTGTTCTTTATTCCTAGAGTGTTCCTCCTCTAATGGAGCTACTTCCTTAATAGACGACACTTACCCTTAAATCGGGTTATCCTTAACGCCTCTTTTCACAAACTGGGATTCATATCCATGATCCTCATACTCCACATTTTACAACATATTACATACACTACATAACATCACAACAACAACCCTTTGCACGTTTCAACGTGCACAACATAACACCGCAATAGATATTGCATCACAACAAAATTACATAACATAACGGGAATGGTCCTCTTAGGAACCGACCCAACATTACTTATACACTGGTGAGCCTAGAGAATGTTTCCAGACTCATAATAAGCTCGTTATACAATGACAACAACACTCATTACCGTCATAATAGCTGGACGAGTAACTTAAGTTAAGGCGGTTCGGGTTTGGAGGCCCGAACACACCACAAAAACACATGTTCCCCCTAAACCGAGCATAAGTCAGAATAGCTAAGCTTTGGAATAAGCTAATGGGAGATCACAACCCGTGAGGGAAACAACCATAACAAAGAGAAGGGTAAAACTAAGAAGGATACCCTCTCCCAAACAACGCGCGACCGGCCAAACCGGATTCCTCACTACTGTTAGTACATACTTACTTTTAGACATTAGTTAGAACCCCACTATGGAGTCTATCATAACTACACTCATACAGTATTAGAACTGGGTTAAACATACAAGGGAGATCCCTACATTCACATACACATATCACACAATTAACACACACATAGCCGTGGTTAGTACGTCCCATGGTTCGGGTCGTTTACTCCGAATACCGAACTCTCATGTGATCCTAGACTCAGTTAACTAAGGTTAACACTTCCGAGGTTAAATGGTATCGGAGTTGTACACGCCACATAAATGAATTACTGTAAACTCATTACATGTTTAATCTTACAACGTGGCAAACATACAGAAAAACACATTGTCATACAAGCCGGTGTAATCCGGTAGGACACAGGTTGCAAGAAAACCATACCTGTCACCGGAGTCCACTTTACCACGTCCACTTATGTTCCTCGAGCAATTCTCGAACAACTGACAACATTACATGTACTTTCATTAACATTGGGGTAACATGTTTGTTTAAAGTCTAATGCTTGTAACTTCTCCCCGTTAACTCAGTTACATAACTTAACATTTTTTAACTTGTTTTACTCTCACATTTTAATACAACTTTTAACCCACTTTATTGTCATTAAAACTCACCTAACGTGTCCTTAACAACCTTATGACATCATTACCTATCAATCCTCATCATTACATATCATTTCATAACCTTTAAACAACATTTTTTTGGTCCGACCGACCTTGCCGACCGGACTTACCCAAGTCCGGTCGATTCCATAACACATTTCTGTCAAAATTTTTCTACTCCGACCGGACTTGTAAGTCCGGTCCTATGTCCGGTCGGTTCCAGTAACTCAATCCGTACACAAAATACAAGCCCGACCGACCTTGCAAGTCCGCTCCCAAGGTCGGTCCATTCCATAAGCTAATTCTCACAGGGTAAACTGGGCCCGACCGAACTTGCAAGTCCGGTCGCAAGTCCGGTCTGCCCCAAATCATTGTTTTCCTTTTTACATTCAACTCCAACCTTCACCCCATATATCCTAGTATACCCTAACCTCATTTAGGCACTTCAAACACACCTTTATCCATGTGCTAAACTCTTTAAATCACTCACCAAAACCATTTTATCATTCACAAACTTCTTACAAAATTCCTAGCACTTGGAACGTTTTCTCCTTAAGATTTCTAGGTGGTATTTCACCTATAATGACCACTACACTAAAATGCTTCTTCACCTTCATAACATCATCTCCCTAGCATCTCCTCTTACTAACCAAATCCTCTTTTCACAACTTCTTGAATTCCTTTCTCAAAACCTTACCTAAACATCATTCCCTCCTTATTCATCAACATTACCTAAACCTTAAACAAACTTCTCCAAGACTTTATTACATCCTAAGACACTCATTAAATTCCTAGAACTTCCAAGATAGCACCTAAATCCTTGTAACACCTTAATGCACGTTTTCTTCCTTAGTGAAACATTTGTTCACCTTTAACACTTCCTAGTTCACCAAAACTTTCTTAAAACACTTAGAACTTCTCACACATTTCCCAAATTTGGCCATAGCTTCTCTTGTATATACTCACATCCAAACACTTAGGTTTTTACCTTATTTCATTCAAGAACACCTAAAATCCATCAAGAACGTTTTTACACACAAACTTCACACATTAAGCACTACATCACAATATAGTGCATAACTTAAATTGCTTGGCACTTAGGCCCTTAAATAACATGGCTCTTAGGCCCTTAAATTACATAAATCTTAAACACTGAATTTCCCACATAAATAATGCCTTTAACCTGCAAATACACCCAACAATACATATGCCCTTAATAAACTCCTTGAGAGCATTTCTCTAGGTCATTCACCATTGGCTCCTTAGGTATTTTATTAAGCAAATCAAGCTCATTTTCCTAAGGCATTTAAACTACATTGAGATAGCTTGTTTACCTCTTTTTCCTCACAAACTTCTTTCTTGTTTCCTTGTAAAACCGGTGGGGTGTTTGGTTGTTTGTCAACTTCTAAACAATGTACAAATAATAGAATGAGTATTCAAGCATTATGCTTCATCTCATTGTAAACCCTAGTTACACATATTGTTTTAACACATTAAGGTAATTGTTTTACCTTGGAATTGGAAGAGAACTTGAATAAGTATCAAGAGAGAACTCCTCCTAGCCCTTGGAAGATTCAAATGAAGCTAAAACAAGCAAGGTAAAGACACCATGGTGAGGTGAATTTTCGGTCAATGACAAAACATGGTGGAAACTTGATTTTTCTTTGAGATTCCTTACCTAGAAGCAAAGGAGATCAATAATATGTGGGAAGACAAGCTCAAGCTCCATCAATGGTGGAACTCCATGGCACCGAAATGGTGATCTTCAAATTTTGAGAAGATAGAAATGAAGAGCTTGATGAGAGGAAGAGAATGGTGGTGTTTGTTTTTTATTTGGTTAAGTGAGCTAGGTTTTACATGTGGTCAAAGATGGACTTCCATGGTGGTATTGTGTATTACCGAGAGAGAACAGCAAGAAGGGAGGAAGAAGAGATTGGAACCGTGTGAAATGGAGAAGGAATGAGAGAAATGATATAAGTTTGCTTTTTAGAAGATATTTGTGTTTATAAAGCAAATAGTAACTATATTAGTCATCTTTATTTCTTTAACAAGTTAACAAGTGAGTGGTGAGTCACCACACTTAAGAAACCGGCCCCCTTTATTATAATGAGGGTGTTTTAGTCTTCGTTGACCAATTTAATTACTTATAACATTATATGTTACAAACTAGCTTATAAAATCATTATTCACAAAACAAGGCACATAGAAGTGAAATTTTTGATTTCTCATTGATATAGACTTCCAAATGTGATACTATATAGTACACCTGTTAATTAAAGAGTAATGATGGACATTTAGCCATTCAAAACTCATTTACAAGACAATTTTTCAAAAACGTGCTTTAAGACTCCTTAAAGGACTTTTTGTGTTTTAACTTGTTTTCAAGCTTGGTTTTCTTTGGTAATTGATTTAATATGTTCATTAACATATTTATGAGGTATAGGTATGACCATTAGGTCTTATACAAATTTATCCCAAGCTTAGAGCACATTTTTGCTCTTATTGACTTTAAGGTATTTATTTGCGTTTTGTTTGGTTTCATTGTCTACCAAAGTTTCCTAAGGACTTAATTAGCCTTATTAACTCATACTTGAATATTATTAAGCCTTGGTAGGCTCTTTGGGTCCTAACCAAGTTCGCTCATAGCTTAGAGCATGTTTTTGCTCAAACTGTATCTTAGCGTTTTATTGCATTTACTATGGTTTAAATTGTTCACTGATGTTTCTAAGGCACTTTTAGCCTTTATATAACATAGTTTGATATTTAAACCACATATCAAGGTTTGGGGTATTTCAGTTAGTTGCTCATTTAGTTGGTTTTGGATTGTAATAAATAGAGTGCTCGGTATCTGTTCATCACAGCGTTAGAAGTTGTAATGTTGGAAAGAGTAGGGATGCCTTGTTACTCACAAGGGTGAGTAACGGCGTGTAACACCAAGGTAGTTAGTTTTATTTTCCGCTGCGATTTGCTATCTATTATGCTACGAGTTATGACGTCATTACCAGTTTAAGATTAGGGGTGTTACATTGGGAGAGAGCATAAATAGTTTAGTGCCTCACCCTTTAAGTATTGTGGAGCCCAGAAGGGCTAGAGTCATACTCATCTCTCTGATATGAGGATAATCCACGAGTTGGAGAACTCTTTGAGAGCCAAGTATTCAGCGCTCCTTGTTGAGCAGTTGTTGTATGCTTGTGGGGTACGGGGGCGTAACCCTTTTTAAGGGGGGTAGAGCCTCTTGGCTGTGCACGTGTGTGCACTAAGTTTTGTTGTGGTATGCGGGGCATACGAGGTTTGTTTATTGATGTTTTTTATGCATGACATACAGTGAATTGGTGGTGTGCGGGGCACACGAGGTTTTGTTGGTTATGTTTGGTACGCGGGGCGTACGTTGTTTGGTTTGTTTGTGTGTGATGTGCACTTGTATGTATGTATCTTATGAGATACCTGCTTGAATGTTGTATTTACACCCATGTGTGTAGTACCTTTCTTATGATACATGTGATATATATATATATATTTATATTGCTTTGTAGAATGATTACATATGGTATCACCTAGATACGAAATGAATCATTAAGATATGGAATGTGGAACGATGGAATGTTATGGACACCTCGGGGAGGTTGTCAGGGTTTGTAGAATTGATAGGAAATAATGGTGCTGATGGATCACCTATATCCATATATGATTGAACTAACGCCACAAAGTGATGGCTATGTGCTGTATAGGCACAATACGATGTGTGTAAATGATATATCACATAGATATAAATTATGGGAATCATGGGTAGTTATAAATTTATATACATACCTATTTGATTAAGCGACTTGGGGACGAAGTCTTTTTAAGGGGGGTAGATTGAAATACCCCAAACTAATAAAACAAGGATTAAACATCTAATCACATTGATTAAGGCCTAAACATGCCTTAAAAGTCAACTGAGAACAACAGTGGTCAACACAAAGCAAGATATTGCACCCTTTGACTGTTTAGGGTAAATAAATATCCAAATGAACTACTTAGGACCTAAAACTTTGTCCTAAGCTTACTAACACATTACTAAACATATTACAATTGTTGGACAACACTCCAACACAAAGAACAACCATTTTCATGCTTCAGGGTAAAGTAGGGCAAAAATGTGCTCTAAGAAAACCTTAAAGGTCTAATGACCTCTAAATGATATAAAATTGGATTCCATGATCAAATATCATGTAAGGAACACAAAACAACTATTCTCAATGAAAACTGGGCTCGGAAACACCCTGCGACTCAAAATGTGCACTAAAATTCCTTAAAGCACGTTTTTTGTGTATGAGCTCTAAGGTAATGACTTTTTGTCACTGTAAAGACTATATTAAGTTCTTTATAACATTAATGTGACATGATAGACTATATTATAAAGTCTAAATCAATGTTTAAAAATAAAATCAAAATGGGCAATTTAGTATGAATAGTACCCAAAAAATAACATTTAACTACTAAATCAAATTACAAGTCAACACATCTCCTTTGGCCTTGACCATGTGCTGCCGACTTCACCTAGCTGTCATGCCCACTCATTCATCAATCTTCAATCAATTAATCAGCCAATCTAATGAGTCATCAAGTTACTATTCCATAAAGTAACAATAATATCTTAAAAGCAAAATTTGCTTACCTTTCTTCATTGCCTTCATTCCCAGCCGACACCAGCCTCTTCATTCTCTCTTTGGCTGCTCCAAAAACGTAGGGAACTCCCCAAGTTCAGAAGAGAACAACAATTGCCATTGGTAAGCTTATTAAGCCTTTAAATGTTCATTCTCTTCACAATTCTTTCCTCTTTCGGTGGATCTAAGCATCAACCATTTCAATCCATGGATCTAGGTTGTTTTGGAGGTTAAATGAAGGGGGAATCTCGGCATTAACAAGGGAAGAAGGTGGAGAAAGCTAATCTTGTTCTTAAGGTACAAAAATGTGCTTTAAGCACTTATCTTTTGTTTCTCTTCAGATCCAGTTGTAAAACCGGTTCTCCTAGCCTTATAATCTTCTTCTTAACATACTTATTCAGTTGGTACACTAAGAGCTTCAAGGTATAGCCAGATCCAAGCCAAAAACACCATTTTAGGCATTTTAAACAAGGTAAAAATTAGCCATCTTCTAATCTGATTTATACCAGTTTAAATCTTGGTTTTAGTAGAACTTTTGATGCTCTTTAACTACTGTAAATGTAGGCCGAAGACATCCCTTGGTTATCTTGGTATTCTAAGGTAAATTTACCTTGAAAATTGACATTAAACACTTCTTATGGTTAGATCTTGCTTGGTGATTAACCATGCCTTAATTGCTGTTTGAAAACATGTAAAAGGAGCTTTGGAAAAATTATCCTAAGCTGGCCGTGGCCAAACAAGGCTTTAACTTGGCAAAAACATGGTATAAATCACTTAAACCTTCACTTGGTATATTAATATGTAATTATACATATGTGTATAATTTGTGTCGTGAGTGAATGGGTTAATTAAGGTCTTATTTTGACCTTAGGTGATTGAGGAATGGTTTAGTAAATTTTATAACTAATTAATTAGCATAATTGTCAAATTTAAGACATTATGTGGAAAATTGGTAAATAGTGAAAAGATGTGGTAAGGGCCGAGAGTTTAATGCATTTTTGGGCATTTATGTGTAATTTATTTTATAAGCTAATGTTTGTAATAAGGCCATGTACTTTAGGCCATTTTATTTATGCATTTATAAGCTTTTAATTAAGTTTAGGTGCTAAATATAAATTACCGCAAGGAATTGGGGTTATAGTGTAAATAAATTAAATTTGGGGGCTATATATTAATTAAGCCAAAAATTAGAGGTTTAAATGAGTTTATATAAAAATTATAAGATTATATAAAGATTTGGGGTTAAATGGTAATTTCTAAAAAGATATGGGTATAAACCGTAATATATGGAGATTGTTGGTCAAGGAGATATTAAGGTGGTCAACCTTGACCATATGGTAGGTTTTGACCAAATTAGATAAGTTAAATAACTTATTTAAGGTTTTATTATAAGATAAGTATTTAATTGTAACAATTTTATAACATATGTGGTATATATGTTATTACCGAAAATAAAGGGTGTATAATGGTATTATAAACACCCATGGGCTATTAGGAATTTTTAGGAATTTATTGGGTTGTTTTTGGAATTAAAATAAGCTATATATGTATAATATATAGTTATTATGTCATTATGACACTTTGGAATAAAAGATGGGGTGGAAATGACATATACCGAAAGTATATGGTTATAAGGGTTAGGAATAATATTTATAACCCTTTGGTGAAATTTGGTGATTTTTAGAATAATATAAGAGTATCTAATAAGATATATGTATAATATATAGTTTTAATGATGTTATAAAACTATATATTATAAAGTGGGCCAAATGGCAATTATAGAATATATTGAGGTCTGTTCGGAATTTACAAAAATATAATCATAGGTTATACCATTTTATAAGTTAAAAATGTTATATTATATGATATATATAACATGGTATAATTAATGGGGTGATTTTGTAAATAAAGGAAACTATGGAATATGGAAAGTATAAGGTATAAATATATATACCTATGCGGCAATATAAAAATAGTTTTGTATAAAAACTATAGGTTATAAATTAAAGGAAATAAAATATCATATTATATGATATTAGTATATGGTATAACATTACATAATGTTATGTGGTCAAAATAGAATTTAAATAAATAAAAGGGCTGTACCGAATTATAAAAGGTTGGAATATAAATTTTAGACTATGGTCTATAATGTTATAACAATTATATGGTTTAAAAAGGGAATTAATAGGTAAGGACAGTCACATTAAATAATGTGACAAACTATAAATAAATAAGATTTATAAACTAAGGTATTTGTTGAATAAACCTTAGGAGTTGTAATTATACAACATAAAATGTTACATAATATTAGGATAATAATCTTAATATAAGTTGTATAATATAATACAACTAATGAGAATAATCATCTAATATAAGATGATAAAATGTAACATATAATATAAGAGTTTTATAACTCATGGAACTTACCTACGTGGTAAACATATACATATACAAGAATAATGTATATAAGGATGGATATATATATTATGGTTAGAAACCATATAATATAATGGTGGTGGTTATTTAAAAAAATAGTTATAAACTATAAGTTATAAGTTTTTGAATGCAAATATGATTTGCTAAGATAATGGATTATATAATACAATGTATTATAATGGATGGTGGGAAAATAATACTATATGCAAAATAATACAATATAATATAACAATGCATGCATACATGCAACTATAGGTTATATACCTAAATTTAAATGGTGGATAAGATTAAACAAAAATAACGAATTAAACTTAACAGTCAAAATGTTTTGACATACGAGTTTTAGTAACAAAGCCGACCGGTTTAAAGAAACCCGTAACAAATAACTGTAGGAATCCGGGGATGAACTGTCGGGGTTACTTGTTATTCGGAAATACCGGATGTAGTTAGTCATGGAAACTGACTTATAGTTTTATTACCGTTTAGATCGTACTTCAGACAAGGACGCTTGGCGAGCTAGTGGACTACACTGCGCATCCTAGGTCTTGGTGAACGGTATGTAAAGGGGTTTGATCCGGGTTGTCCTAAGGATTTCCTTGGGCTCGGATTTGGTTGGTATCACTTGTGTGTTAAGTGTTTTGGATACATGTATGTGATTGTGTGCTACTGCATTATTTATTTATGCACGAGCGTCCTACGGGACTAACACTACGTCGACTATAGATCGGCTTATATAAACATACATATACGTTATTGTGATGACAAGACGGTTACTTGATATAATACCATAGTATTAATATTAAGTATATGGCATCCTAAGTAAAACACTTAGGAACGAGTCACGACATTGTCGGTCTCTAGAGCATGGATCTCGAACATGAATATAACCTAGATTACTTCTAGGTGTGCGTGAGACCCATTGGGCAGCTAATTAATAATTATATTCTCCATAAGACTAAGAGCAGATCTTAAACATTATGAGAGAGAGATGGTGTGAGTTGAGGTGAGGAATCCAGTGTAGTTTACGAACTATCTGGTTGCGCATTTGTGATCACTGAGGGGTTTTCGATTGGATTCCGCTCCAGTTTTATACCCATACGAGCCCTATTTGGATCGTGGGTCAGGTAGCTACGGCTTTTATATGGACGTCTTACGAGACAAAAGAGAATAGTCAGGGGCCTCCGGACCTCTGGCGAAATGAGCACCTTTGTGCGTACGAGAGGACTACTGTCCATGGTGAGGTTATCGGGTTGTCTTAACATGACGCCCATCTGGTATTAATTAAACATGGTTGGATGGGGCCTTAAAGGCCAAGGTAAATTAACTATGGAAACTGTACGCTACGACTGCTATTATTTCGATACGTTCGATATACAATTGTTATTGTGAAATTTTATGACTGTTTGAATTGGATGGATGGTTGAGTGTTTATGAATGTTTGGATGGAGGATTATGTATATTATACATGTATATTACAGTATTGTTTACAACTGTAAATGGTAAAGCATGAAACCAATCTAATAATAAGATGGTTAAAATTACTAAGTGACCATTAGGGTCCAGACCCGGCATACTCAGCGTCTATCGCTGATACTACACCATTATGCAGGTTGTTGATTATTGTCGAAGCCGAAGTGCGGGAACAGGGTAATTAGAGTTTATTTTGATTACCGCACAGGGAGTTTATTTGTATAACGATGTCAGGCTGGTAATGTATTATGGTACAACTATGTATATTTGGGAATTGGGTAGACGCTCACTTGTCGACGTCTATGGTTTATGGACTTAGTATGATGTATAGGAGTTTTCTCGTTATCACGGCGGTTAGCAGTTTGTTTATGTTGGAAGTTGGATATAGTTTGGCTTCGTTGCTCGCATGGGCGAGTAATGGCCGGTGACACCCGAGTGAGTATTATTGTTGTTATTATTTCTTCCGCTGTAAGACGTTTTATTTATTGCTACGTGAGAGATTATTACGTGATTATGGAGAGGGGTGTTACAACTTTAGTCCTAATAGACAACTAGAGTAAATTATGATTAATGCTATGTTTTGGAATATTTTCGTGATTACACTTTCATAGGGTACATCTCCTGTCCAATTCACTAAAACTCCATTTTAATATAATCATTTGGTTTTTTATTATTGAATCAAAACACCTTGATTGCCTTCGGTTGAACCCATAATTCACTATTTTTAAGTCTACAACTAAGTACCGAGACTAGAGAGATAGAACCAATTTTCTTGTGGATACGACACTTGTTGTAATACATCGAATAAATGCACTTCCCTACTATTTGAATATATTTATATATTAATTTATATTGTATTTGCACCTAACATCATTTTTCACATATATTTGAGTATGAATGTGTAATGGAATATTTATCCATTATTGGGAGTTATGTCGGTTTCAGGAGTTTTGTCAGTTTCTTATATTTTAATGCTAATTTTGCACCAACATAGATTTATGGCGATTTCAGGATTTATGATAGTTTTGTTTAATTTATTGTGCATGGATACGAAAAGAAGAAATAGGAATCCCAATATTTAAATGGAGTTGTGAAGTTACGGAGGAATCATCAACTTATCTTGTAACTAATTGCAATCTCTTCATCTCTCTCTCTCCTATCTAACTTTCTCCTCTTCATCTAGATCAAGTTATTGCTTGAGAATTATACCTTTGTAAAAGTAGCTTGTGGATTTTTATTGGTTTATGGTTTGTAGTATTCATTATCGGGTTTTATTTGTTCTCTCTTTTTTGGCATGGTTTCTTAGTTTTTGGTTTGGTCATTCAAATTACTCAACAAAGATGATTTTTGTTTTGAATCTATGGTGGATACTTTAATTTTAGGATACAGTTGTGATCTCCAAAGGTTCGGTAGTCAAGTAGGTTGTAGATGGATTCAGCATAGGTGTGTGCGCCTAGGAAGATGAATTTCATATTTTGGCATGAATGTTAGATTAATTGATTAGATTTGTGATTGATTATTCTACTATTTTAATGAAAATCTGGATTCCAAACCCCTACGGTTACCGTATTTTCTAAGTATGTCTGATATGGAAAATTTGAATTCGATTTGGCCCAAGTGTGAACACCTCTCTATTTTCAGTTTTAAATGCTCATTTGAATTTTGTATTGCTGCATGTTTGCTACGTTACATACACCAATGATTGTGTATTATGTTTGGCTTGCGTTATTTGTGTCTTGATCACACCTGTCTGATTAGTGATAAAAATAATACTACTTATAGTAATGTGGGTACATAATTTATGAAGAACCTTAAGCTTATGATTTTAGACAGGAGATATACATTTTTGCGAGTTTAATTTTAATTACATGTAAATTATGATGTAATTAGATGTTATTTGATTTGTTTTCTTGTTTAGTAAATATTGGTTCAAATTTGAGGTTTCCTTTGGGTATCATGGTGCCAAAGATATTTTGCAATAAATAAATCAAAGAGAATCCTTTGTGTCTACTTTTACATTTGTTCCATTTTAGGATGAGAATTATATTCCCAAACATATTGGGTCCAAGTTTATATGTATCAATATATGAATTAATTCAAAGTAAAAATAAAAATACATTTTTCTTATTGATGTTGTATAAGTGAATGCATCATGTTTGACCTGCTACCAAATTAGGAAATTGTCAATGACTATTGGCAAAACCCGAGTATGGCTCTTTATCACAAATTTAGTGAAAGCTAATACTTATTTTTAGAGTAGCCATACAATGTAATTTCTCACCTTACTTAAATTAGAAAATCATTGCTCATATTGAACTACTATTTATGTTGCTTCAATGAATAATAGCTACAAAGCTCAAGACATTAATTAAGTCTAGGAAAATGGCAAACACTTTTTGCTTTCCATTGGTATTCGTGTTTATCCATGTGTTTGCAAATGTTATTTACGCTCATGATGCGCCAGCTTCTGGGGATTCCACCACAAATGGACCTGTTTTTGATGTAGCGAAATATGGCCCCATCCCTTCCAAAGATTTGGCGCCGGTAACTAATATAATAATTTTGCAGAATTTTATTTTTCAGTTAGTTTATAACACTTCTTGTTCGTCATCTTAAATATGACTACATTGTTTTATTTTCTTGAAAGGCGCTATTAGCTGCTTGGAAGGAAGCATGCAATTGTGAACAAGGAGGAAAGATTGTTATTCCCAAGGGTGACCATCCAATGGGACCTGTGAAGCTTGCAGGGCCTTGTAAAGGTCCCATTACTGTTGATATTGGTGGTAATTTCATTGCACCTGCTAGCGTAGCTGAATTTAAAGGGGAAGATACATGGATCAGACTGACAAATGTTGAAAAATTGACATTCGAAGCTCAACCGGGTGCCGGTATATTTGATGGTAAAGGAGAAGAAGGCTGGAAGACAAACAATGCTGCCAAGACTGGCAAAATGAACCTTCCATATGTATGTCTTTGTTTGCACCATCGATCATTTCATGTTCAATATGTCGTATAACGTACTAGGTCTGCCTCTTATTTTCATTACTTAAACATTGTCATATAGATTGACTATTGCTATATTATTGTGCTTGTAGAACTTTAGATTTGAAACACTAACAGATAGTGTGATCCGTGGCATAACCACCAAGGATAGCAAGCTATTCCACAGTCACATTCTTGGATGCAAGAATATTCTCGTAGAAAACTATCATGCCATCGCCCCAGAATGCTCAATTAACACGGACGGGATTCATGTTGCGCGTTCAGAGAATATTAGGCTCATCAACAGTGACATGCAAACTGGGGATGACTGTGTTTCCATGGGTGATGGGCTTAAGAACTTCACCGTTGAGAATATTAGTTGTGGTCCTGGCCATGGCATAAGTGTCGGAAGTATGGGTAGGTATGACAAGGAAGCCCCTATTGCTGGCATATACGTGAAGAACTGCACTTTCAAAAGCACACAAAATGGGGTTAGGATTAAGTCTTGGATGAATGGTACACCTGCTGAGGCTTCTGATATGCACTTTGAAGACATCACAGTTGATAACGTTACTCACCCCATCATTATAGACCAATGTTACTGCCCATACAAGCAATGCAAGGCATTGGTACGTAATTAATTCCTTGCTATTCTTGCTATTATTTTTAATTGCTCTTACTATTTATCTTCTCATTTTTCTTTGCAAGTATAATGAGTTGTTCCACATCATGATCTTGTTATCATATGTGTATAGGTTCCATCAAAGGTTAAACTTAGTAAAATAAGCTTCAAGAATGTCAAGGGAACATCTGCAGGACCAGAGGTTATGAGGCTCATAGCTAGTAGTGCATTCCCAAAGGTTGATTTGGAGCTCACTGACATTGACGTGACTTATACCGGGCCACTTGGACCTGCTATCTCCCAATGTGTAAATATTAATCCAGTGGTTAGCGGAAAGGTTAACCCACCTGCTTGCGATAAGATTGTTGAGGAAAAACCTGAAAATTGGTAGATTATTTCCAAATGGCCTCTTTTTTTGCGGAAGTTAATGGTATGAACCATGCACATCGGAAGAAGCTACTTGGATTTGGTTTGGTTTTATTAGGTTGTTTTTTCTATTTTGTAATGAATCCAGCATTTAGTTTTTAGAGATGATAAAGTTAAAAAGTAGTAAAATAGCAAACTTAAACTTATGAATAATATTACATTATTTGTATTTCATTTATCATGTATTACATAGGGAAGAACAATTTTAGAGATGACTTTATGAATATCTTTTGTATTGCTCACACATTACTTATAAAAAGAAGTATAATTTTCACGGTGTAATGTTACTTTTTAAACAAGAAAGAGGGTAGATTAATATATGATGAGTACAACCCTAAGAGTCGAGGTAGTGAACTAGACAACCCAAGCAAACCCATGGACTTAGACGGATGGCCAAACTACCTTAAATCGCAATGAGGCCTCATGGGCGGTTTTGGAAGTAACAAGAAAGCAAAGAATCCAAGCTCGGTAGAGGAGAAGGATGATCTACTAGTACAAAATGGCTCGCTTTTCGTGGCTTTATACTACCAAAAATGCTACCACTGAGAAATGGATTGTCCTTATTTGTGGCGGTTATATAACCACCGAAAATAATCATAATATTCAGTGGTTCTTATTAAGTTAAACCGCCAAAAATGTGAGCTAGTAGAGGGAAAAATATATGAAAAAACCATGCCATTTTTGGCGGTTTGTACTAAACACCACCGAAAATGTGTAAAAACTATGTATTTTTCAGTGATTTTTTTTCTTAAAAACTGTCGAAAAAAAGCCATGTTTTTACTTATTTTCAGCGGTTCTTAGTAGGAACTGCCCGAAATTTTGTTGTATGGTTTTGGTTTGCCTCGTTTATGTTGATAATCTCACATAATGTCACAAAAGCCGTGAATATGCATCAAGATATATCCACACATTTCTCTACATCACATGGTGGAAATGTGATCACTATTTGTATCAAAATTATCAAAATAATGATGAAATGGTCACAAATGACCATATACCAACTTTCAAATGGTCACAAATAACCATATATATACACAACTACCCAAATGATCACTATTATACTCAAAATGGTCATCTTTCGCAATCTATCCCCATAAAAGTCAACACAATGTTCTAAATAACAGTTTGAAAACACAAAGTGAAAATCAAATCAAATTCATGTAGATGAACTCCACTCAATCCTCTAGCATACCATTGATGGTTTCTCCGGTATATTCACCAACACAAGAGAAAACCTATGAAAAACAAAACAAGACAAAATTAGTTAAACATTAAGCAACTACATTAGTAGTTGAAAAATAAATATAACTGTGACATACCAGTTCTTGTAACACCTCACTCACTAATCTCGTAATAATCACTCTCGTATAATCACTCACATAGCATAATTAGAGACGTCTCATAGCGGAAGTTAAACTACATTAATCCACACTTGGGTGTCACATGCCATTACTCGCCCGTGCGAGTAAAGAAGCATAACCGAAATACAACAATTCAACAACAACTAACTGCAGTGATGAACGAGATATTTACTGTAACATCCTAACCACAGCTTAATAACTATGATAAGTGAGCACTTAGAGAAGTCCCTCCTTACAACGTGCTAACATTAATTAATCCTAGAAGCATGATAAAAGTCGAAGTCATCTACCCACGATCCCGCACTCCGGCGTCAATCATCAATCACCTGAAACATAAAATATCGGTGCCCATGGAGGGCTCAGCACTTGGCCGAGTATGTTAAACTATGTTGTCCTACACCCTTTAGGTCACTTAGGTCAATTAGCCGTCTAAACATGAGGTTGATTACATGCTGGTTCATTTTACAGTTTATGTATACAGCGGTAAGTGACATAAATAAGCATCTAGCATCCCATCAATGAACCGTACATACACCACATACAATACTCAACGAGCAAAACACAATACACAATATACAGTATACAACACACATTACTCAAATTCGTAATTATTTCCACCTTGATAATCATAGTATTTCCTTTAAATTATGTTAGTCGCCATTAAGTTTTACTCTCAATGCCAATGGGCGTCATGTTAGGACAACCCGTAAATAACCGTACTGAACAGTAGTCCTCCCATACACACAAGGTGCTCATTGCCAAGGATCATTCGATCCCGGGTCTTCCACTTGCCTAATAAAGGCGTCCATGAATGGCCGAAGCCGTGTGCCAAAAGCGGCACCCTGATCCAACAGTCTATCTAGGCCCGTCGAAATATAGAGGGAGTCGGTCCGATACGGACGTTATACTCCGGTGATCACCAATGCGCAACCAACTAGTCGAAACTAATTAGATTCCCATACCATGTACCTTAACCATCACTCTCCAATATGTGATTAATCTTTAATCAACTACCCTAAGTAAATGCTTAGTTCTTGGAGAAGTCTTTACCATTTATTACCTTTGAAGTCTCATGTACTTCCCTAGAATTAGTCTAGGTTATAGTCATATTCGAGTATCAAGCTCTAGAAACTGGGGATCTCGAGTCTCGTTCCTAAGTATTTTACTTAGGTTAATTAGGAGTAAAGTTCTCGAATATTAGTATTCCAATCGCTTGAGAAATCATAGCAATATTGTCCGAAGACGTCGCGCGTAATAATAATCGCTTAACAAATGAGGGAACTAATCCACACAACATGCATAGCACACATATCACTCTTATCACATAACCAAACAATACCCGAACCCGAGGCTTCCCTCAGGGGTTCAGACCACAGAATCCAACATACCGTACACCGCCGAACACTCGCGTGATATCTCCCGCGTAGTCTCTAGCGCTCATAATGCTTGTGTCTACCAACCCGCACCTCTTGTACATATGTTGTTCTAATATCAGTATACATATATAACTCGAATTTACTTAATCATCTTAGATTAAACCCTTACTTCCATCCCGTAGCCACTCTTAGTTGTTTTCTTGTTCAACTTGATGTTCGTTAACCTTAGGAATTTACATTTCCGTTACTCGTTATATTTTACGAGTATATATATATTCTTATCGCTATGAGGTTAATATCTATTACATGGAAGTTACGTTTATAATTTTGTTTACTTATTGTCAGTTTACATGCGTGCGGAAATAACGTAACACGCGTGCATGTATGACAATTAAACCTTTCGTTGTACGAACTAGTTCGCATAGTTATATTTATGTAAGTGCGCGTACATTTATACATATGCAAGTACGCATACGTTATGACTGTTGTTATGCGTTGACATTTGCGCACCCTTTTACATTTATGTAATATACTTTACATTCGTATATGCTTATAACGTCGTTGACGTTATTGTCACGTTTCTACTCGCAATGGTATAATCCCGCAAGTAACTTACTATCCTTATTATACCCTCATGTAACGTTATAAATTCACTTAATATACATTATAGAGCTCTTCTTGTAATAAAATTCCAACCATATCTTATACTTCCAAAATTCGCCAACTTTTCCCACCATTTAATATAATTGTATATAATGCCTGTTTGGTCTTTAATAACCCCTTTATAATAAATCCTTTCATACTTTAAGATAATGTCACATTATATTGATAAGTGTCCAAATGAGCATGTTTTATAGGTGTATTTCATATATTATATTAACACTTTTCTTGCTCATTTCTCCACTTCGGTTAGTTTTCCTCTAGTTATTGTTTTATTGGTTGTCTCACAAATTTATTGGTTTAACATGAGGAAACGGCTCAGAAAACGGAGTCCAAACGAAGAATCTAGAGCCGGTCAAAGTTCGTAGAAGAAAATAAGTCAAAAACAAGGGACCGCATGAGTGTCCGCATGCCGTTGGGCGGACGAGCTAGGCGGACAAGACTGGAGGACACACACAAGGTGACCGCATGGATTAAGGCGGACACACACAAGGTGACCGACAAGTAGCGGACAACACTTGTGTCCGTATGAAATGAGGCGGACAACAAGGCGGACAAGAGATGAAGAGACCGCGGGCGAAGTATGAGACGTCCGCATGGTTTCAGGCGGACAGCCACGCGGACGTGACTAAAAATCAACGCGCGAGTTTTCTTCTTCGCCCGTCGTCTGCAACTTGCTTCTGCCATATCCATCTACTCCGCATCGCCTACCTTAATTCCCTCACGCGTCTTCAGCTCTGTCCCCTGCAATTAATGAGCAATCAATGCTCTTCCACTCCAGATCTGCATCTTCCCTTCCTCTATATAAACACACTGCACCTTCAACCAAATACACACGTTCCACCACCAAAACTCAACACTCCAAATCTCTCATTCCATTTACAGAAATCTTACGTACGCTCTCCACTCTTCTTTCTCTTCATTTCTCCTTTCACCATCCACACCTCTCGCATTATTATTATTATTACGTCCAACCTCTGTCTGACTTATTACCAGTTAATATGTCAGGCTAAGGAGGATTTACTCCGGGCGAAGGTTTAATTATGGTTTGTTTAATTGTGTAATCTATATTTCTACCGGTTAAAATAAATTCAGTTTGTTGCGATTAAAGTTTTGTTTCTCTCCCTTTTTAATAAATTTCATCGATTTATTAAAAAGCCTTACTAAATCTGTTTCTAATCTGATCGGTGACAAACAGATAGGTTAATTAAGCCGTAAATCTGTAGGAACTTATTTTCATCGGATAAGTTAGTACAAGTTGCAAGAATAAAATTCCTCACACTCCTCTGCCGTTTACACGTATTTTGCTTGAGTTTTCATCGGACCTTGCATTTTCAGGTAAACGAGTTCTTATGAGTTTTCATCGGACCTTAAGATAATAACAAGAATCTTGCCAAATTATTTTATAAAACCGGTAGAGATAGCACAATTAATCATATCATATTAACCTGAACCCGGAGTTCCATTTAATTTAACTTCAACTCACTAAATTAATCTGTTATTTACTTTTCAAAAACAAGTCAATTAACTCCCCCCTTTTGTGACACGCTTAGGTACTATAATAATTCACCTTAGTCCCACGGTTCGATATCCGGTCGCTTACACTTTACTATACTACCACGACCGGGATTTGTTTGCAACCCGACGTTTAATTTGAGTTTTAATTTCTTTTCTTTTATTTTAATTTCACCAGTTCTAACCACTCACGATTACACGTCTGCAAAATGGCGCCGTTGTCGGGGACTTGATTTATTCTAGTCCCTAAGCCCCGGTTAATTCACCTGTTATAATATAATAATCTGTTAATATTATTTTGTTGTTAATCTAATTTTGGACATCTAACTTTGGACTTCGGACTTCTGACTTTGGACATCTAACTTCTAACATCTTAATATTATTGTCATTTATATTATTGTCATTTAATTTCCATTGTCCTTTAATTTTCCAGTATATTAACTACTAACTTCAAATTTCCAGTATACTAACTACTAACTTTAATTTTCTGTCATTTCTTTCCATTGTCATTTCAATTTTCTATCATTTCTTTCCATTGTCTCTAACTACTAACTTAAAATTTCTGTCAACTAATTCCTAACATTTTTATTTATTCTAACACATAACGAGTTTCTTTTCTCTGTTTTAAGTGGTGAATGCCTTTTACCAGGTCAAACAGCCTCCCAGAAAATATTAATAATCACACGGTTGGTTACATTCCAGAGATCGAGAGAACCTTTCTGCGCACCCTAAGGTAGAGACAAACTCAACAAAACATTACCACCACAGTGATAGAATCTGACCTGGAAGCTGACATGGCATCTACACCAGCGACAGTTCGAAATATCAACAGGCCGTCTAACCAAGGACAACAGCCTGCTATCATCCTTCCTCACCTTAGCCCATCCGAATCTATGAGTGGCAGAAGCTGAAGCCATATCATCAGATCAGATGTGTTAAGCTGGGCATGTTTGATGGTTCCATCCAGACGAAGCCCTGTTACATGTTACAAAATTCTTGCAACATGCCACAGTCTTACTGCAACTCACGCAGTACTCCAGTACGCAATATTATCATTATTCCCCACAGCCTGACGGAAGTGCGAGCAAGTGGTATCATAGCCTGACACCAAGTACTTGGTACTTGGATGACATGGCCACCAAGTTCTACGTCCTACCCCCGAGCCGAACGTTGGAGATGATTGCTGAAATCTATAATTTCAAGTAACCAGGGTCGGAGAATATTTGTGAAACTTGGGATCGTTTCAAAGGACTACTACTTACTTGTCCTCCCACGGTCTGACGAAAAACAAGTATCACAATTGTTCTATAAAGGCTTGATTGGTCCATGCAGAACAATGGTACTGTCCTCGTTTAGGGGCCGATATTCTGTAAAAGCCAGCACAATTTCTGAATAGCATGGAGTCTCTCTGTGAAGAATCAGAGACTGGGCCCCGGTGGATCAAGGAGCGGTACTCCAGGTTTATACCATGTTGGGGAAAGTGATAACAAGTTTGACCAGCTGATGAAAAGCCATGAGAAACTCATGAAAAGCAATGCTCAGCAGGCAACAAAAGTAACTCTGCAGAAAGTGAGAGGCGGGATGGCTATGAATTCCTACCCTCAGCAAGCTAAGTCGATGATTTCCCGATCATCTACAACCCCTCCAGGCTATGCACCTCTGTCCCAATCATCTCCTGTTATTTATTGTACACAATGTGGTGGGCCTCATGACTATGAACAATGCCCTCAGCTACAAGAATTAAAAGCAGCAGAGGAGGCAAACTATCTGACCAACAATTCAAGATACAGACAACCTTGGCAACGTAACATGCAATCCAACCTTCACTACTCAAACACCGACAATATCCAAAACCAACATACACTACAAATATCTCAAAATTACAGACCTCAGTCCAATTTCCAAGGAGGCCAAAGGCAATATCAACAACATCCTTATGGCAATGAAGCTTCATCGAGTCGACCAACTCAACCTCCTTCGAATCCTGAGTCTGAAATGTCTCAAATGCAAGAAATGTTTAAAGCTATGATGGGTAAGTCCCAAGATACGCAAGAAGAGGTCGCAGCTCTGCGCAAAGACCAAAAAGCCTTGCAATCTCAGATTCAACAATTACTCACCCAACAAAGACCACCTGGTCAATTCCCTTCACAGACAAACCCTAATCCAAAAGAGCAAGCAAATTCAATCCTTATAGACGATGGCACATTCTAATCAACAAACTTGTGTGCAGTCTCCTTAAGGAGTGGAAGGGAACTTGCCACCTAAAAGGAAAAGAAAAGAAAATCATGAAGAGGCCTACATCAATGATGAAGACACAACCAATCCAGCCTCACCTCCCTCAGAAATCCAAGTTCCTACTCCTGAAACTCCACCTCCATCTCGAGTTACCATCGAAATTCCATCCTCATCTCCTAAAAACAGTGAACTCCCATTTCCCAACAGAATGAAAAAGAAACACCTAGATGAGCAGTTCTCCAAATTCTTGAGCATTTTCAAGAAACTGACCCTCGACATACCTCTAATTGATGCTTTGCAAGAGATGCCTAACTACGCCAAATTCCTTAAGGATCTCTTAACAAAGAAGAAGAAGAAACCTGGAAAAGAAACAGTGCACCTCACGGAGGAATGCTCTGCTGCCCTTCTTCGAGCACTCCCTCCCAAACAAACGGATCCGGGAAATCCCGTAATCCCGTGTTTAATAGGTGGAGTGGACTGTGGAAGCGGTTTATGCGACCTGGGAGCCAGTATTAATATCATGCCCTATGCCACCTTCTTGAAAGTAAAAGGAGGAGAAATGCAACCGGTTCCTTTCAAACTCCAACTAGCAGACAGATCAGAGATCAAGCCCATGGGAATAGTCCGAGATCTGGTAGTTGGAGTTTCTCGCTTTATCTTTCCTGCTGACTTCGTCATTCTAGAAATGGATGACGATGTTGAGGTTCCCCTGATTCTGGGTCGACCGTTTCTAAGTACTGCCAAAGCCATCATTGACGTCCACGATAGGAAAATCACTCTGCGGTACGAGGACGAAACGATCAAATTCGACATGCAGAAAATGATGAAGAAGAGTTATAACTTTTCTCCTCATGCTAAGACAGTGGGATTAACAGATGATGAGGAGGAGGAAGGCGATTTTTCTACAGATGAGGACATGTATTCCCTATCTTCCATCCCGAGAGCTAATACTGAATCGCTAGAGCAAGTATTATTTACTTCTCTAGAAGAAAAGGTGGAGGATCCGGAAGTTAACGCCATGCTGGCGTATGTAGAAAAAGGAAAGACTGGTTATCAAGCCTACCGGCCACCAATCGAAGAACTCGACAGAAAACCTCAAAAATCAATTCCATCAATAGAACAACCACCAGAGCTCGAGCTTAAAGAGCTACCTTCTAAACTCAAGTATGCCTTCTTAGCTGAAGATGACCATTTGCCTGTCATTATTTCCTCTTCTCTGAATTCCGGGGAGGAAACAAGGCTACTCGAGGTATTGAAGAAACACAAAACGGCGATCGGGTGGACTATTGCTGATATAAAAGGAATTGACCCCTCCTATTGCACGCACCACATCTATATGGAGAAAAACTACAAGTCTATTAGGCAACCCCAACGTCGGCTAAACCCTAACCTCAAGGAGGTAGTTAAAAAGGAGGTTCTGAAACTCCTAGATGCGAACATCATTTATCCTATCTCTAACAGTCCATGGATAAGCCCTGTACAAGTTGTCCCGAAGAAGGGGGGCATCGAAGCTGTTATAAATGATAAGGGGGAGGCTATCCCTCAAAGAAAAATCACAGGTTGGCGCGTGTGTATCGACTATCGGCGCTTAAACTTGGCAACCAGGAAGGATCATTTCCCTCTCCCCTTCATTGATCAGTAGGGGTGATCATTTGGATAATTCAGTTAACCAAAATCCAAATTGTAAAAAATAAATTGGATTTCGACTATTTCGGTTAAAAACCAAATTATCCAAATTAAGACCAAAACCAAATTAACCATTATCCAAATTATCCAAAATCCAAATTTTTTTAAAAGTGAAATCCGAAATCCAAATTGAAATCTAAATTTTAGCGAGTTTGGATTTCAACTTATCAAAATTAGGGTTTATGTTTGACTATTTATCACTAAAGACTAATTAGAAAATAGGATATTCTTTTGTAAAGAAAATTTTGGATAATTCGGTTTAACCAAATTAGACAAAGTAAAAACCAAATCCAACCAAATTATAATTAGGATAATTCGGTTAACCGAAATTTTCAATTCGGTTAGAAAATTCGGTTAAAAATCCAAAAAATAAAATCGGTTAATTCAGTTTTTGGATAAATCCAAAATATCCAAACTGAATACTCACCCCTATTGATCAGATGTTAGAGCGACTAGCAGGGCAAGAGTACTACTACTACTGCTTTTAGATGGTTCTCAGGGTATTTCCAAATACCAATCGCACCAGAGGACCAGGACAAGACCACCTTCACTTGTCCATACGGTACCTTTGCATACAGACGAATGCCCTTCGGTCTATGTAATGCTCCTGCTACCTTCCAGAGATGCATGCAAGCAATATTCACTGATTTCATCGAACAGAGCATATAAGTCTTTATGGATGACTTCTCGGTCTATGGCTCTAGTTTTGATAAATGCTTGGCACAACTTGATTTGATCCTAGAACGGTGTGAGGATACAAATCTCGTTTTTGAACTGGGAAAAATGTCATTTTATGGTCATGGACGGTATTGTCCTTGGACATAAAATATCGGCAGAAGGAATAGAGGTGGATAAGGCCAAGGTAGAGGTTATCGAGAAATTACCAGCACTACTACTGTTAAAGACATTCGAGCGTTTCTCGGGCATGCAGGATTCTATCGGCGGTTTATACAAGACTTCTCAAAAATCACTAAACCATTGACCGACCTGCTACAGAAAGATGCCCCGTTTCATTTTGATGAAAGGTGTTCAGCTGCTTTCAAAACTATAACACAAAAATTGGTATCAGCACCTGTTGTCATACCACCTGACTGGTCTCTTCCGTTTGAGATCATGTGTGATGCAAGTGACTACGCCGTGGGGGCAGCTCTATGCCAGAAAAAAGAAATTTCTAAGAGTGATTGCTTATGCCAGCAGGACACTAAACGACGCCCAGAAGAACTATACGACCACTGAAAAAGAGCTTCTGGCTATAGTATTCTCCCTTGATAAGTTCAGGTCGTACTTATGGGGAAGCAAAGTCATAGTGCACACAGACCACTCCGCTCTCAAATACCTATTTGCAAAACAAGAAGCCAAGCCTCGCTTATTGCACTGGATTCTTCTACTGCAAGAGTTTGACATCGAAGTCAAAGACAAGAGCGGAAAATTAAATGTCATCGCTGACCATCTCTCCAGATTGGTAACTCCTACGGATAGTGTGCCTATCAACGAATTCTTCCCCGATGAGACTGTCTTTTCAATCACCAAGGTACAGGAGCCATGGTATGCGGACCTGGCCAATTATCTAGTCTCTGGAACAATACCATATGATCTATCTTACTCCCAGAAGAAGAAATTTCTTTCTGATTCAAAGCATTATTTCTGGGAAGATCCGTATTTGTTCCGAGTCTGTGCTGATGGGTTGATTCGCCGGTGTCTCCCTGAAGATGAGGTTTACAGCGTCATACATTTTTGTCACTCACGGGAAGCCGGAGGTCACCATGGACCCACAAGGACCGCTGCTAAGATCTTGGCCTCAGGATTTTATTGGCCGACTCTTCACAAAGATGTTTACCGATTCTGCAAACAATGTGATAATTGTCAGAGAATGGGTAACACATCTAGGAGACATGAAATGCCACAACAGGGAATACTAGAAGTGGAACTCTTTGATTGTTGGGGCATTGATTTTATGGGACCGTTCCCTTCCTCATAGGGCCACCAATATGTTTTAGTGGCAGTGAATTACGTGTCGAAATGGGTCGAAGCCATACCCTGTCATCATGCTGATGCAAAGACCGTAACCAGATTCCTGAAGAAGCACATCTTTACCCGTTTTGGCGTGCCTAGAATTATTATCAGTGACGGAGGATCTCACTTCTCCTCTCAACCGTTCATTTGAAGCGCTTATGGGTAAGTACGGGGTACGTCATAAGGTAGCTCTACTTATCACCCCCAGACAAACGGCCAAGCAGAAGTTTCGAACCGTGAATTAAAATGGATTCTCCAGAAAACGGTTAACTCATCACGAAAGGATTGGGCACTTAAGTTAGATGATCTGCTTTGGGCTTACCGCACCGCATTCAAGACTCCCATCGGGATGTCTCCTTTTAAGCTTGTTTATGGGAAATCATGCCACCTGCCTGTAGAGCTGGAACATAAAGCATATTGGGCACTCAAGGCCCTAAACTTCGGTTTAGAAACCGCAGGAGAAAAGCGAAAGTTTCAACTCTCTGAACTCGAGGAGTTAAGATCAGGCATACCGTAGTGCGACAATATACAATGAACGCACCAAGAAACATCATGACCAAATGATCCACAAACGCGACTTTAAGGTTGGCGACGGGGTGCTGCTTTATAATTCCAGATTGAGAATATTTCCTGGAAAACTCAAATCTCACTGGACTGGCCCATTCCAAGTTGTTGGAACCACTCCTTTTGGTGTTTACGAACTCCAGAATCAAAAAGGAGAATGCTTCAAAGTCAATGGATCCCGTCTTAAAAGGTATGCCGGAATTCTTGAAAATAATAATGCTCTGTTCGCAATTTCCTTTTTACAGGAATACGAGGAAGCCTCCACCCCAAAGGACCAGCAGACAACACCTCTACATCATAAGTTTACAAAAGTGTACAAACTTCCTAACACCAGCAGTTCAGATACCTCGCCCTCAAACTCTTCTCCAACCTAAAGCTTGGTCAAATACGTCTAGCTAGAGACGTTAAACCCGGACAGCTTGGTGGGAGGCAACCCCTATCTATCTTTTGTCTTTCCTTTAAATTTAATGTTGTTTTCCTTTTTGTACTATATTTCCCTTTTATATGTTATAATAAAATGCTGGTTTTACTTGAGTTCTTCTGGCTGTGTAGAATATTCCTTCCAGGTACATTTCATGACATTCCACAGCTGCACTCAAGTGTGGGGGAGCTCTACACACCCTACGAAATCTGGGGAGTACACTCTTTCCTTTATTAAGTGCATGCCCTGTTAATTTTATTCCATCTACGCAATGAGGGCATTGCTTGAGCTTAAGTGTGGGGGAAGAGCCTTTTCAGGGCATTTTGTGCTAAAAATGTTTAAATCTCTCTGCTTATCTTGCATTTGTTCAAAAATTAAAATTATGTACCCTGCTAATGTAGGTTGTTCTCTTTAAAAACAAATACTATTATGAATTGTGTGATAAATGGTACAAATTCTTAAAAAATTTTCATTTGATTACTTTTGAGGAGCATTTTTCTTATGCGGTGTGACCAAATAATCTGCAAATGGTTGGATTTTATTGCTCAGGGTTTCTTTCTGTCTTCTCTCTTAGGGATTGCTAAGGGGGCTTCTCTGTTAAAAAAGAAAGGAAAAAATAATTAGGGACTCGCGAGACACCATTGGTAACCAACAAAGAGAGTTGAGTGTTCTTGAATACAAAGGCGTGATGCCTACATTTTATCTTCTCATCCCTTATTCAAAAGTGAAACAAATGCATAAATCTATTTCTCCTTTTGTTTTCTCCTCAATGCCCATTCTTGAGAGAAGTTGGCCATGGTAAAAGTTCTCAGAGTCACCTAAACAAAAGAAACATTGAAGTACCTTGGATCATACCCCGAAACTCTATATTTTATTTTTACCCTGAGCACACCTATGCCACCAGCAGTTGATGGATCACACTCCTCAATAAGTTAAAAATCATGAATGTTCACCTCTTTATCCTACCCTTCATAATAATATTTGTTAGTATTGAGCATTTCCTACTTGCTTGGGTACGTGGTTTTGCTTGAGGACAAGCAAAAAGATAAGTGTGGGGGTGTGATAAGTGTCCAAATGAGCATGTTTTATAGGTGTATTTCATATATTATATTAACACTTTTCTTGCTCATTTCTCCACTTCGGTTAGTTTTCCTCTAGTTATTGTTTTATTGGTTATCTCACAAATTTATTGGTTTAATGAGGAAAACCATGCTGGGAGTAAAATAGACGAAGAGACGAACGCATAGACGCAAACGGCTCAGAAACGGAGTCCAAACGAAGAATCTAGAGCCGGTCAAAGTTCGTAGAAGAAAATAAGTCAAAAACAAGGGACCGCATGAGTGTCCGCATGCCGTTGGGTGGACGAGCTAGGCGGACAAGACTGGAGGACACACACAAGGTGACCGCATGATTAGGCGGACATTAAGGCGGACCACACAAGGTGACCGACAAGTAGCGGACAACACTTGTGTCCGCATGAAATGAGGCGGACAACAAGGCGGACAAGAGATGGAGAGACCGCGGGCGAAGTATGAGACGTCCGCATGGTTTCAGGCGGACAGCCACGCGGACGTGACTAAAAATCAACGCGCAGTTTTCTTCTTCGCCCGTCGTCTGCAACTGCTTCTGCTTCTGCCATATCCATCTACTCCACAGCGCCTACCTTAATTCCCTCACGCGTCTTCAGCTCTGTCCCCTGCAATTAATGAGCAATCAATGCTCTTCCACTCCAGATCTGCCTCTTCCCTTCCTCTATATAAACACACTGCACCTTCAACCAAATACACACGTTCCACCCCAAAACTCAACACTCCAAATCTCTCATTCCATTTACAGAATCTTACGTACGCTCTCCACTCTTCTTTCTCTTCATTTCTCCATTCACCATCCACACCTCTCGCATTATTATTATTATTACGTCCAACCTCTGTCTGACTTATTACCAGTTAATATGTCAGGCTAAGGAGGATTTACTCCGGGCGAAGGTTTAATTATGGTTTGTTTAATTGTGTAATCTATATTTCTACCGGTTAAAATAAATTCAGTTTGTTACGATTAAAGTTTTGTTTCTCTCCCTTTTTAATAAATTTCATCGATTTATTAAAAAGCCTTACTAAATCTGTTTCTAATCTGATCGGTGACAAACAGATAGGTTAATTAAGCCGTAAAACTGTAGGAACTTATTTTCATCGGATAAGTTAGTACAAGTTGCAAGAATAAAATTCCTCACACTCCTCTGCCGTTTACACGTATTTTGCTTGAGTTTTCATCGGACCTTGCATTTTCAGGTAAACGAGTTCTTATGAGTTTTCATCGGACCATAAGATAATAACAGGAATCTTGCCAAATTATTTTATAAAACCGGTAGAGATAGCACAATTAATCATATCATATTAACCTGAACCCGGAGTTCCGTTTAATTTAACTTCAACTCACTAAATTAATCTGTTATTTACTTTTCAAAAACAAGTCAATTAACTCCCCCCTTTAGTGACACGCTTAGGTACTATAATAATTCACCCTAGTCCCACGGTTCGATATCCGGTCGCTTACACTTTACTATACTACCACGACCGGGATTTGTTTGCAGCCCGACGTTTAATTTGAGTTTTAATTTCTTTTCTTTTATTTTAATTTCACCAGTTCTAACCACTCACGATTACACGTCTGCAAAATGGCGCCGTTGCCGGGGACTTGATTTATTCTAGTCCCTAAGCCCCGGTTAATTCACCTGTTATAATATATGATCTGTTAATATTATTTTGTTGTTAATCTAATTTTGGACATCTAACTTTGGACTTCGGACTTCTGACTTTGGACATCTAACTTCTAACATCTTAATATTATTGTCATTTATATTATTGTCATTTAATTTCCATTGTCCTTTAATTTTCTAGTATATTAACTACTAACTTCAAATTTCCAGTATACTAACTACTAACTTTAATTTTCGGTCATTTCTTTCCATTGTCATTTCAATTTTCTGTCATTTCTTTCCATTGTCTCTAACTACTAACTGAAAATTTCTGTCAACTAATTCCTAACATTTTTATTTATTCTAACACATAACGAGTTTCTTTTCTCTGTTTTGAGTGGTGAATGCCTTTTACCAGGTCAAACAGCCTCCCAGAAAATATTAATAATCACACGGTTGGTTACATTCCAGAGATCGAGAGAACCTTTCTGCGCACCCTAAGGCAGAGACGAACTCAACAAAACATTACCACCACAGTGATAGAATCTGACCTGGAAGCTGACATGGCATCTACACCAGCGACAGTTCGAAATATCAACAGGCCGTCTAACCAAGGACAACAGCCTGCTATCATCCTTCCTCACCTTAGCCCATCCGAATACGATGAGTGGCAGAAGCTGAAGCCATATCATCATATCAGATGTGTTAAGGAGCTGGGCATGTTTGATGGTTCCAGTCCAGACGAAGCCCTGTTACATGTTACAAAATTCTTGCAACATGCCAACAGTCTTACTGCAACCGACGCAGTACTCCAGTACGCAAGATTGTCATTATTCCCCCACAGCCTGACGGGAAGTGCGAGCAAGCGGTATCATAGCCTGACACCAAGTACTATTGGTACTTGGGATGACATGGCCACCAAGTTCTACGTCCTACCCCCGAGCCGAACGTTGGAGATGATTGCTGAAATCTATAATTTCAAGTAACCAGGGTCGGAGAATATTTGTGAAACTTGGGATCGTTTCAAAGGACTACTACTTACTTGTCCTCACCACGGTCTGACGAAAGAACAAGTATCACAATTGTTCTACAAAGGCTTGATCGGTCCATGCAGAACAATGGTACTGTCCTCGTTAGGGGCCGATATTCTGAAAAAGCCAGGAGCACAATTTCTGAATAGCATGGAGTCTCTCTGTGAAGAAATCAGAGACTGGGCCTCCGGTGGATCAAGGAGCGGTACTCCAGGTTTATACCATGTTGGGGAAAGTGATAACAAGTTTGACCAGCTGATGAAAAGCCATGAGCAACTCATGGAAAGCAATGCTCAACAGGCAACAAAAGTAAGTACTCTGCAGAAAGTGATTGAGCAGATGGCTATGAATTCCTACCCTCAGCAAGCTAAGTCGATGATTTCCCGATCATCTACAACCCCTCCAGGCTATGCACCTCTGTCCCAATCATCTCCTGTTATTTCTTGTACACAATGTGGTGGGCCTCATGACTATGAACAATGCCCTCAGCTACAAGAATTAAAAGCAGCAGAGGAGGCAAACTATCTGACCAACAATTCAGGATACAGACAACCTTGGCAACGTAACATGCAATCCAACCTTCGCTACTCAAACACCGACAATATCCAAAACCCACATACACTACAAACATCTCAAAATTACAGACCTCAGTCCAATTTCCAAGGAGGCCAAAGGCAATATCAACAACAGCCTTATGGCAATGAAGCTTCATCGAGTCGACCAACTCAGCCTCCTTCGAATCCTGAGTCTGAAATGTCTCAAATGCAAGAAATGTTTAAAGCTACGATGGGTAAGTCCCGAGATACGCAAGAAGAGGTCGCAGCTCTGCGCAAAGACCAAAAAGCCTTGCAATCTCAGATTCAACAGTTACTCACCCAACAAAGACCACCTGGTCAATTCCCTTCACAGACAAACCCTAATCCAAAAGAGCAAGCAAATTCAATCCTTATAGACGATGGCACATTCCAATCAACAAACTTGTGTGCAGTCTCCTTAAGGAGTGGAAGGGAACTTGCCACCAGAAAAGGAAAAGAAAAAGAAAATCATGAAGAGGCCTACATCAATGATGAAGACACAACCAATCCAGCCTCACCTCCCTCAGAAATCCAAGTTCCTACTCCTGAAACTCCACCTCCATCTCGAGTTACCATCGAAATTCCATCCTCATCTCCTAAAAACAGTGAACTCCCATTTCCCAACAGAATGAAAAAGAAACACCTAGATGAGCAGTTCTCCAAATTCTTGAGCATTTTCAAGAAACTGACCCTCGACATACCTCTAATTGATGCTTTGCAAGAGATGCCTAACTACGCCAAATTCCTTAAGGATCTCTTAACAAAGAAGAAGAAGAAACCTGGAAAAGAAACAGTGCACCTCACGGAGGAATGCTCTGCTGCCCTTCTTCGAGCACTCCCTCCCAAACAAACGGATCCGGGAAATCCCGTAATCCCGTGTTTTATAGGTGGAGTGGACTGTGGAAGCGGTTTATGCGACCTGGGAGCCAGTATTAATATCATGACCTATGCCACCTTCTTGAAAGTAAAAGGAGGAGAAATGCAACCGGTTCCTTTCAAACTCCAACTAGCAGACAGATCAGAGATCAAGCCCATGGGAATAGTCCGAGATCTGGTAGTTGGAGTTTCTCGCTTTATCTTTCCAGCTGACTTCGTCATTCTAGAAATGGATGACGATGTTGAGGTTCCCCTGATTCTGGGTCGACCGTTTCTAAGTACTGCCAAAGCCATCATTGACGTCCACGATAGGAAAATCACTCTGCGGTACGAGGACGAAGCGATCGAATTCGACATGCAGAAAATGATGAAGAAGAGTTCTAACTTTTCTCCTCATGCTAAGACAGTGGGATTAACAGATGATGAGGAGGAGGAAGGCGATTTTTCTACAGATGAGGACATGTATTCCCTATCTTCCATCCCGAAAGCTGAAACTGAATCGCTAGAGCAAGTATTATTTACTTCTCTAGAAGAAAAGGTGGAGGATCCGGAAGTTAACGCCATGCTGGCGTATGTAGAAAAAGGAAAGACTGGTTATCAAGCCTACCGGCCACCAATCGAAGAACTCGACAGAAAACCTCAAAAATCAATTCCATCAATAGAACAACCACCAGAGCTCGAAAGTATGCCTTCTTGGCTGAAGATGACCATTTGCCTGTCATTATTTCCTCTTCTCTGAATTCCGGGGAGGAAACAAGGCTACTCGAGGTATTGAAGAAACACAAAACGGCGATCGGGTGGACTATTGCTGATATAAAAGGAATTGACCCCTCCTATTGCACGCACCACATCTATATGGAGAAAACTACAAGTCTATCAGGCAACCCCAACATCGGCTAAACCCTAACCTCAAGGAGGTAGTTAAAAAGGAGGTTCTGAAACTCCTAGATGCGAACATCATTTATCCTATCTCTGACAGTCCATGGATAAGCCCTGTACAAGTTGTCCCGAAGAAGGGGGGCATCGAAGCTGTTATAAATGATAAGGGGGAGGCTATCCCTCAAAGAAAAATCACAGGTTGGCGCGTGTGTATCGACTATCGGCGCTTAAACTTGGCAACCAGGAAGGATCATTTCCCTCTCCCCTTCATTGATCAGTAGGGGTGATCATTTGGATAATTCAGTTAACCAAAATCCAAATTGTAAAAAATAAATTGGATTTCGATTATTTCGGTTAAAAACCAAATTATCCAAATTAAGACCAAAACCAAATTAACCATTATCCAAATTATCCAAAATCCAAATTTTTTTAAAAGTGAAATCCGAAATCCAAATTGAAATCTAAATTTTAGCGAGTTTGGATTTCAACTTATCAAAATTTAGGGTTTATGTTTGACTATTTATCACTAAAGACTAGAATTAGAAAATAGGATATTCTTTTGTAAAGAAAATTTTGGATAATTCGGTTAACCAAATTAGACAAAGTAAAAACCAAATCCAAACCAAATTATAATTAGGATAATTCGGTTAACCGAAATTTTCAATTCGGTTAGAAAATTCGGTTAAAAATCCAAAAAATAAAATCGGTTAATTCAGTTTTTGGATAAATCCAAAATATCCAAACTGAATACTCACCCCTATTGATCAGATGTTAGAGCGACTAGCAGGGCAAGAGTACTACTGCTTTTTAGATGGGTTCTCAGGGTATTTCCAAATACCAATCGCACCAGAGGACCAGGACAAGACCACCTTCACTTGTCCATACGGTACCTTTGCATACAGACGAATGCCCTTCGGTCTATGTAATGCTCCTGCTACCTTCCAGAGATGCATGCAAGCAATATTCACTGATTTCATCGAACAGAGCATATAAGTCTTTATGGATGACTTCTCGGTCTATGGCTCTAGTTTTGATAAATGCTTGGCACAACTTGATTTGATCCTAGAACGGTGTGAGGATACAAATCTCGTTTTGAACTGGGAAAAATGTCATTTTATGGTCATGGACGGTATTGTCCTTGGACATAAAATATCGGCAGAAGGAATAGAGGTGGATAAGGCCAAGGTAGAGGTTATCGAGAAATTACCAGCACCAACTACTGTTAAAGACATTCGAGCGTTTCTCGGGCATGCAGGATTCTATCGGCGGTTTATACAAGACTTCTCAAAAATCACTAAACCATTGACCGACCTGCTACAGAAAGATGCCCCGTTTCATTTTGATGAAAGGTGTTCAGCTGCTTTCAAAACTATAACACAAAAATTGGTATCAGCACCTGTTGTCATACCACCTGACTGGTCTCTTCCGTTTGAGATCATGTGTGATGCAAGTGACTACGCCGTGGGGGCAGCTCTATGCCAGAAAAAAGAGAAGATTCTAAGAGTGATTGCTTATGCCAGCAGGACACTAAACGACGCCCAGAAGAACTATACGACCACTGAAAAAGAGCTTCTGGCTATAGTATTCTCCCTTGATAAGTTCAGGTCGTACTTATGGGGAAGCAAAGTCATAGTGCACACAGACCACTCCGCTCTCAAATACCTATTTGCAAAACAAGAAGCCAAGCCTCGCTTATTGCACTGGATTCTTCTACTGCAAGAGTTTGACATCGAAGTCAAAGACAAGAGCGGAAAATTAAATGTCATCGCTGACCATCTCTCCAGATTGGTAACTCCTACGGATAGTGTGCCTATCAACGAATTCTTCCCCGATGAGACTGTCTTTTCAATCACCAAGGTACAGGAGCCATGGTATGCGGACCTGGCCAATTATCTAGTCTCTGGAACAATACCATATGATCTATCTTACTCCCAGAAGAAGAAATTTCTTTCTGATTCAAAGCATTATTTCTGGGAAGATCCGTATTTGTTCCGAGTCTGTGCTGATGGGTTGATTCGCCGGTGTCTCCCTGAAGATGAGGTTTACAGCGTCATACATTTTTGTCACTCACGGGAAGCCGGAGGTCACCATGGACCCACAAGGACCGCTGCTAAGATCTGGCCTCAGGATTTTATTGGCCGACTCTTCACAAAGATGTTTACCGATTCTGCAAACAATGTGATAATTGTCAGAGAATGGGTAACACATCTAGGAGACATGAAATGCCACAACAGGGAATACTAGAAGTGGAACTCTTTGATTGTTGGGGCATTGATTTTATGGGACCGTTCCCTTCCTCATAGGGCCACCAATATGTTTTAGTGGCAGTGAATTACGTGTCGAAATGGGTCGAAGCCATACCCTGTCATCATGCTGATGCAAAGACCGTAACCAGATTCCTGAAGAAGCACATCTTTACCCGTTTTGGCGTGCCTAGAATTATTATCAGTGACGGAGGATCTCACTTCTCCAACCGTTCATTTGAAGCGCTTATGGGTAAGTACGGGGTACGTCATAAGGTAGCTCTACCTTATCACCCCCAGACAAACGGCCAAGCAGAAGTTTCGAACCGTGAATTAAAATGGATTCTCCAGAAAACGGTTAACTCATCACGAAAGGATTGGGCACTTAAGTTAGATGATGCGCTTTGGGCTTACCGCACCGCATTCAAGACTCCCATCGGGATGTCTCCTTTTAAGCTTGTTTATGGGAAATCATGCCACCTGCCTGTAGAGCTGGAACATAAAGCATATTGGGCACTCAAGGCCCTAAACTTCGGTTTAGAAACCGCAGGAGAAAAGCGAAAGTTTCAACTCTCTGAACTTGAGGAGTTAAGAGATCAGGCATACCGTAGTGCGACAATATACAAGGAACGCACCAAGAAACATCATGACCAAATGATCCACAAACGCGACTTTAAGGTTGGCGACGGGGTGCTGCTTTATAATTCCAGATTGAGAATATTTCCTGGAAAACTCAAATCTCACTGGACTGGCCCATTCCAAGTTGTTGGAACCACTCCTTTTGGTGTTTACGAACTCCAGAATCAAAAAGGAGAATGCTTCAAAGTCAATGGATCCCGTCTTAAAAGGTATGCCGGAATTCTTGAAAATAATAATGCTCTGTTCGCAATTTCCTTTTACAGGAATACGAGGAAGCCTCCACCCCAAAGGACCAGCAGACAACACCTCTACATCATAAGTTTACAAAAGTGTACAAACTTCCTAACACCAGCAGTTCAGATACCTCGCCCTCAAACTCTTCTCCAACCTAAAGCTTGGTCAAATACGTCTAGCTAGAGACGTTAAACCCGGACAGCTTGGTGGGAGGCAACCCACTATCTATCTTTTGTCTTTCCTTTAAATTTAATGTTGTTTTCCTTTTTGTACTATATTTCCCTTTTATATGTTATAATAAAATGCTGGTTTTACTTGAGTTCTTCTGGCTGTGTAGAATATTCCTTCCAGGTACATTTCATGACATTCCACAGCTGCACTCAAGTGTGGGGGAGCTCTACACACCTACGAAATCTGGGGAGTACACTCTTTCCTTTATTAAGTGCATGCCCTGTTAATTTTATTCCATCTACGCAATGAGGGCATTGCTTGAGCTTAAGTGTGGGGGAAGAGCCTTTTCAGGGCATTTTGTGCTAAAAATGTTTAAATCTCTCTGCTTATCTTGCATTTGTTCAAAAATTAAAATTATGTACCCTGCTAATGTAGGTTGTTCTCTTTAAAAACAAATACTATTATGAATTGTGATAAATGGTACAAATTCTTAAAAAATTTCATTTGATTACTTTTGAGGAGCATTTTTCTTATGCGGTGTGACCAAATAATCTGCAAATGGTTGGATTTTATTGCTCAGGGTTTCTTTCTGTCTCTCTCTTAGGGATTGCTAAGGGGGCTTCTCTGTTAAAAAAGAAAGGAAAAAATAATAGGGACTTGCGAGACACCATTGGTAACCAACAAAGAGAGTTGAGTGTTCTTGAATACAAAGGCGTGATGCCTACATTTTATCTTCTCATCCCTTATTCAAAAGTGAAACAAATGCATAAATCTATTTCTCCTTTTGTTTTCTCCTCAATGCCCATTCTTGAGAGAAGTTGGCCATGGTAAAAGTTCTCAGAGTCACCTAAACAAAAGAAACATTGAAGTACCTTGGATCATACCCCGAAACTCTATATTTTATTTTTACCCTGAGCACACCTATGCCACCAGCAGTTGATGGATCACACTCCTCAATAAGTTAAAAAGATCATGAACTGTTCACCTCTTTATCCTACCCTTCATAATAATATTTGTTAGTATTGAGCATTTCCTACTTGCTTGGGTACGTGGTTTTGCTTGAGGACAAGCAAAAAGATAAGTGTGGGGGTGTGATAAGTGTCCAAATGAGCATGTTTTATAGGTGTATTTCATATATTATATTAACACTTTTCTTGCTCATTTCTCCACTTCGGTTAGTTTTCCTCTAGTTATTGTTTTATTGGTTATCTCACAAATTTATTGGTTTAACATGAGGAAAACCAAGCTGGGAGTAAAATAGACGAAGAGACGAACGCATAGACGCAAACGGCTCAGAAAACGGAGTCCAAACGAAGAATCTAGAGCCGGTCAAAGTTCGTAGAAGAAAATAAGTCAAAAACAAGGGACCGCATGAGTGTCCGCATGCCGTTGGGTGGACGAGCTAGGCAGACAAGACTGGAGGACACACACAAGGTGACCGCATGAATTTAGGCGGACATTAAGGCGGACACACACAAGGTGACCGACAAGTAGCGGACAACACTTGTGTCCGCATGAAATGAGGCGGACAACAAGGCGGACAAGAGATGGAGAGACCGCGGGCGAAGTATGAGACGTCCGCATGGTTTCAGGCGGACAGCCACGCGGACGTGACTAAAAATCAACGCGCGAGTTTTCTTCTTCGCCCGTCGTCTGCAACTTGCTTCTGCCATATCCATCTACTCCACAGCGCCTACCTTAATTCCCCCACGCGTCTTCAGCTCTGTCCCCTGCAATTAATGAGCAATCAATGCTCTTCCACTCCAGATCTGCCTCTTCCCTACCTCTATATAAACATACTGCACCTTCAACCAAATACACACGTTCCACCGCAAAACTCAACACTCCAAATCTCTCATTCCATTTACAGAATTCTTACGTACGCTCTCCACTCTTCTTTCTCTTCATTTCTCCATTCACCATCCACACCTCTCGCATTATTATTATTATTACGTCAAACCTCTGTCTGACTTATTACCAGTTAATATGTCAGGCTAAGGAGGATTTACTCCGGGCGAAGGTTTAATTATGGTTTGTTTAATTGTGTAATCTATATTTCTACCGGTTAAAATAAATTCAGTTTGTTACGATTAAAGTTTTGTTTCTCTCCCTTTTTAATAAATTTCATCGATTTATTAAAAAGCCTTACTAAATCTGTTTCTAATCTGATCGGTGACAAACAGATAGGTTAATTAAGCCGTAAAACTGTAGGAACTTATTTTCATCGGATAAGTTAGTACAAGTTGCAAGAATAAAATTCCTCACACTCCTCTGCCGTTTACACGCATTTTGCTTGAGTTTTCATCGGACCTTGCATTTTCAGGTAAACGAGTTCTTATGAGTTTTCATCGGACCTTAAGATAATAACAGGAATCTTGCCAAATTATTTTATAAACCGGTAGAGATAGCACAATTAATCATATCATATTAACCTGAACCCGGAGTTCCGTTTAATTTAACTTCAACTCACTAAATCTGTTATTTACTTTTCAAAAACAAGTCAATTAACTCCCCCCTTTTGTGACACGCTTAGGTACTATATAATTCACCTTAGTCCCACGGTTCGATATCCGGTCGCTTACACTTTACTATACTACCACGACCGGGATTTGTTTGCAGCCCGACGTTTATTTGAGTTTTAATTTCTTTTCTTTTATTTTAATTTCACCAGTTCTAACCACTCACGATTACACGTCTGCAAAATGGCGCCGTTGCCGGGGACTTGATTTATTCTAGTCCCTAAGCCCCGGTTAATTCACCTGTTATAATATATAATCTGTTAATATTATTTTGTTTTAATCTAATTTGGACATCTACTTTGGACTTCGGACTTCTGACTTTGGACATCTAATTCTAACTCTTATTTATTGTCATTTATATATTGTCATTTAATTTCCATTGTCCTTTAATTTCCAGTATAACTACTAACTTCAAATTTCCAGTATACTAACTACTAACTTTAATTTTGTCATTTCTTTCCATTGTCATTTCAATTTTCTGTCATTTCTTTCCATTGTCTCTAACTACTAACTTAAATTTCTGTCAACTAATTCCTAACATTTTTATTTATTCTAACACATAACGAGTTTCTTTTCTCTGTTTTGAGTGGTGAATGCCTTTTACCAGGTCAAACAGCCTCCCAGAAAATATTAATAATCACACGGTTGGTTACATTCCAGAGATCGAGAGAACCTTTCTGCGCACCCTAAGGCAGAGACGAACTCAACAAAACATTACCACCACAGTGATAGAATCTGACCCGGAAGCTGACATGGCATCTACACCAGCGACAGTTCGAAATATCAACAGGCCGTCTAACCAAGGACAACAGCCTGCTATCATCCTTCCTCACCTTAGCCCATCCGAATACGATGAGTGGCAGAAGCTGAAGCCATATCATCAATCAGATGTGTAAGGAGCTGGGCATGTTTGATGGTTCCAGTCCAGACGAAGCCCTGTTACATGTTACAAAATTCTTGCAACATGCCAACAGTCTTACTGCAACCGACGCAGTACTCCAGTACGCAAGATTGTCATTATTCCCCACAGCCTGACGGGAAGTGCGAGCAAGTGGTATCATAGCCTGACACCAAGTACCATTGGTACTTGGGATGACATGGCCACCAAGTTCTACGTCCTACCCCCGAGCCGAACGTTGGAGATGATTGCTGAAATCTATAATTTCAAGCAACCAGGGTCGGAGAATATTTGTGAAACTTGGGATCGTTTCAAAGGACTACTACTTACTTGTCCTCACCATGGTCTGACGAAAGAACAAGTATCACAATTGTTCTACAAAGGCTTGATCGGTCCATGCAGAACAATGGTACTGTCCTCGTTAGGGGCCGATATTCTGAAAAAGCCAGGAGCACAATTTCTGAATAGCATGGAGTCTCTCTGTGAAGAAATCAGAGACTGGGCCTCCGGTGGATCAAGGAGCGGTACTCCAGGTTTATACCATGTTGGGGAAAGTGATAACAAGTTTGACCAGCTGATGAAAAGCCATGAGCAACTCATGGAAAGCAATGCTCAGCAGGCAACAAAAGTAAGTACTCTGCAGAAAGTGGTTGAGCAGATGGCTATGAATTCCTACCCCAGCAAGCTAAGTCGATGATTTCCCGATCATCTACAACCCTCCAGGCTATGCACCTCTGTCCCAATCATCTCCCGTTATTTCTTGTACACAATGTGGTGGGCCTCATGACTATGAACAATGCCCCCAGCTACAAGAATTAAAAGCAGCAGAGGAGGCAAACTATCTCACCAACAATTCAGGATACAGACAACCTTGGCAACGTAACATGCAATCCAACCTTCGCTACTCAAACACCGACAATATCCAAAACCCACATACACTACAACATCTCAAAATTACAGACCTCAGTCCAATTTTCAAGGAGGCCAAAGGCAATATCAACAACAGCCTTATGGCAATGAAGCTTCATCGAGTCGACCAACTCAGCCTCCTTCGAATCCTGAGTCTGAAATGTCTCAAATGCAAGAGATGTTTAAAGCTATGATGGGTAAGTCACGAGATACGTAAGAAGAGGTCGCAGCTCTGCGCAAAGACCAAAAAGCCTTGCAATCTCAGATTCAACAGTTACTCACCCAACAAAGACCACCTGGTCAATTCCCTTCACAGACAAACCCTAATCCAAAAGAGCAAGCAAATTCAATCCTTATAGACGATGGCACATTCCAATCAACAAACTTGTGTGCAGTCTCCTTAAGGAGTGGAAGGGAACTTGCCACCAGAAAAGGAAAAGAAAAAGAAAATCATGAAGAGGCCTACATCAATGATGAAGACACAACCAATCCAGCCTCACCTCCCTCAAAATCCAAGTTCCTACTCCTGAAACTCCACCTCCATCTCGAGTTACCATCGACATTCCATCCTCATCTCCTAAAAACAGTGAACTCCCATTTCCCAACAGAATGAAAAAGAAACACCTAGATCAGCAGTTCTCCAAATTCTTAAGCATTTTCAAGAAACTGACCCTCGACATACCTCTAATTGATGCTTTGCAAGAGATGCCTAACTACGCCAAATTCCTAAGGATCTCTTAACAAAGAAGAAGAAGAAACCTGGAAAAAAACAGTGCACCTCACGGAGGAATGCTCTGCTGCCCTTCTTCGAGCACTCCCTCCCAAACAAACGGATCCGGGAAATCCCGTAATCCCGTGTTTTATAGGTGGAGTGGACTGTGGAAGCGGTTTATGCGACCTGGGAGCCAGTATTAATATCATGACCTATGCCACCTTCTTGAAAGTAAAAGGAGGAGAAATGCAACCGGTTCCTTTCAAACTCCAACTAGCAGACAGATCAGAGATCAAGCCCATGGGAATAGTCCGAGATCTGGTAGTTGGAGTTCTCGCTTTATCTTTCCAGCTGACTTCGTCATTCTAGAAATGGATGACGATGTTGAGGTTCCCCTGATTCTGGGTCGACCGTTTCTAAGTACTGCCAAAGCCATCATTGACGTCCACGATAGGAAAATCACTCTGCGGTACGAGGACGAAACGATCGAATTCGACATGCAGAAAATGATGAAGAAGAGTTCTAACTTTTCCTCATGCTAAGACAGTGGGATTAACAGATGATGAGGAGGAGGAAGGCGATTTTTCTACAGATGAGGACATGTATTCCCTATCTTCCATCCCGAAAGCTGAAACTGAATCGCTAGAGCAAGTATTATTTACTTCTCTAGAAGAAAAGGTGGAGGATCCGGAAGTTAACGCCATGCTGGCGTATGTAGAAAAAGGAAAGACTGGTTATCAAGCCTACCGGCCACCAATCGAAGAACTCGACAGAAAACCTCAAAAATCAATTCCATCAATAGAACAACCACCAGAGCTCGAGCTTAAAGAGCTACCTTCTAAACTCAAGTATGCCTTCTTAGCTGAAGATGACCATTTGCCTGTCATTATTTCCTCTTCTCTGAATTCCGGGGAGGAAACAAGGCTACTCGAGGTATTGAAGAAACACAAAACGGCGATCGGGTGGACTATTGCTGATATAAAAGGAATTGATCCCTCCTATTGCACGCACCACATCTATATGGAGGAAAACTACAAGTCTATCAGGCAACCCCAACGTCGGCTAAACCCTAACCTCAAGGAGGTAGTTAAAAAGGAGGTTCTGAAACTCCTAGATGCGAACATCATTTATCCTATCTCTGACAGTCCATGGGTAAGCCCTGTACAAGTTGTCCCGAAGAAGGGGGGCATCGAAGCTGTTATAAATGATAAGGGAGAGGCTATCCCTCAAAGAAAAATCACAGGTTGGCGCATGTGTATCGACTATCGGCGCTTAAACTTGGCAACCAGGAAGGATCATTTCCCTCTCCCCTTCATTGATCAGATGTTAGAGCGACTAGCAGGGCAAGAGTACTACTGCTTTTTAGATGGGTTCTCAGGGTATTTCCAAATACCAATCGCACCAGAGGACCAGGACAAGACCACCTTCACTTGTCCATACGGTACCTTTGCATACAGACGAATGCCCTTCGGTCTATGTAATGCTCCTGCTACCTTCCAGAGATGCATGCAAGCAATATTCGCTGATTTCATCGAACAGAGCATAGAAGTCTTTATGGATGACTTCTCGGTCTATGGCTCTAGTTTTGATAAATGCTTGGCACAACTTGATTTGATCCTAGGACGGTGTGAGGATACAAATCTCGTTTTGAACTGGGAAAAATGTCATTTTATGGTCAAGGACGGGATTGTCCTTGGACATAAAATATCGGCAGAAGGAATAGAGGTGGATAAGGCCAAGGTAGAGGTTATCGAGAAATTACCAGCACCAACTACTGTTAAAGACATTCGAGCGTTTCTCGGGCATGCAGGATTCTATCGGCGGTTTATACAAGACTTCTCAAAAATCACTAAACCATTGACCGACCTGCTACAGAAAGATGCCCCGTTTCATTTTGATGAAAGGTGTTCAGCTGCTTTCAAAACTATAACACAAAAATTGGTATCAGCACCTGTTGTCATACCACCCGACTGGTCTCTCTTCCGTTTGAGATCATGTGTGTGCAAGTGACTACGTCGTGGGGGCAGCTCTATGCCAGAAAAAAGAAGATTCTAAGAGTGATTGCTTATGCCAGCAGGACACTAAACGACGCCCAGAAGAACTATACGACCACTGAAAAAGCTTCTGGCTATAGTATTCTCCCTTGATAAGTTCAGGTCGTACTTATGGGGAAGCAAAGTCATAGTGCACACAGACCACTCCGCTCTCAAATACCTATTTGCAAAACAAGAAGCCAAGCCTCGCTTATTGCGCTGGATTCTTCTACTGCAAGAGTTTGACATCGAAGTCAAAGACAAGAGCGGAAAAAATGTCGTCGCTGACCATCTCTCCAGATTGGTAACTCCTACGGATAGTGTGCCTATCAACGAATTCTTCCCCGATGAGATTGTCTTTTCAATCACCAAGGTACAGGAACCATGGTATGCGGACCTGGCCAATTATCTAGTCTCTGGAACAATACCATATGATCTATCTTACTCCCAGAAGAAGAAATTTCTTTCTGATTCAAAGCATTATTTCTGGGAAGATCCGTATTTGTTCCGAGTCTGTGCTGATGGGTTGATTCGCCGGTGTCTCCCTGAAGATGAGGTTTACAGCGTCATACATTTTTGTCACTCACGGGAAGCCGGAGGTCACCATGGACCCACAAGGACCGCTGCTAAGATCCTGGCCTCAGGATTTTATTGGCCGACTCTTCACAAAGATGTTTACCGATTCTGCAAACAATGTGATAATTGTCAGAGAATGGGTAACACATCTAGGAGACATGAAATGCCACAACAGGGAATACTAGAAGTGGAACTCTTTGATTGTTGGGGCATTGATTTTATGGGACCGTTCCCTTCCTCACAGGGCCATCAATATGTTTTAGTGGCAGTGGATTACGTGTCGAAATGGGTCGAAGCCATACCCTGTCATCATGCTGATGCAAAGACCGTAACCAGATTCCTGAAGAATCACATCTTTACCCGTTTTGGCGTGCCTAGAATTATTATCAGTGACGGAGGATCTCACTTCTCCAACCGTTCATTTGAAGCGCTTATGGGTAAGTACGGGGTACGTCATATGGTAGCTCTACCTTATCACCCCCAGACAAACGGCCAAGCAGAAGTTTCGAACCGTGAATTAAAATGGATTCTCCAGAAAACGGTTAACTCATCACGAAAGGATTGGGCACTTAAGTTAGATGATGCGCTTTGGGCTTACCGCACCGCATTCAAGACTCCCATCGGGATGTCTCCTTTTAAGCTTGTTTATGGGAAATCATGCCACCTGCCTGTAGAGCTGGAACATAAAGCATATTGGGCACTCAAGGCCCTAAACTTCGGTTTAGAAACCGCAGGAGAAAAGCGAAAGTTTCAACTCTCTGAACTCGAGGAGTTAAGAGATCAGGCATACCGTAGTGCGACAATATACAAGGAACGCACCAAGAAACATCATGACCAAATGATCCACAAACGCGACTTTAAGGTTGGCGACGGGGTGCCTTTATAATTCCAGATTGAGAATATTTCCTGGAAAACTCAAATCTCACTGGACTGGCCCATTCCAAGTTGTTTGAACCACTCCTTTTGGTGTTTACGAACTCCATAATCAAAAAGGAGAATGCTTCAAAGTCAATGGATCCCGTCTTAAAAGGTATGTCGGAATTCTTGAAAATAATAATGCTCTGTTCGCAATTTCCTTCTTACAGGAATACGAGGAAGCCTCCACCCCAAAGGACCAGCAGACAACACCTCTACATCATAAGTTTACAAAAGTGTACAAACTTCCTAACACCAGCAGTTCAGATACCTCGCCCTCAAACTCTTCTCCAACCTAAAGCTTGGTCAAATACGTCTAGCTAGAGACGTTAAACCCGGACAGCTTGGTGGGAGGCAACCCACTATCTATCTTTTGTCTTTCCTTTAAATTTAATGTTGTTTTCCTTTTTGTACTATATTTCCCTTTTATATGTTATAATAAAATGCAGGTTTTACTTGAGTTCTTCTGGCTGTGTAGAATATTCCTTCCAGGTACATTTCATGACATTCCACAGCTGCACTCAAGTGTGGGGGAGCTCTACACACCCTACGAAATCTGGGGAGTACACTCTTTCCTTTATTAAGTGCATGCCCTGTTAATTTTATTCCATCTACGCAATGAGGGCATTGCTTGAGCTTAAGTGTGGGGGAAGAGCCTTTTCAGGGCATTTTGTGCTAAAAATGTTTAAATCTCTCTGCTTATCTTGCATTTGTTCAAAAATTAAAATTATGTACCCTGCTAATGTAGGTTGTTCTCTTTAAAATCAAATACTATTATGAATTGTGGGATAAATGGTACAAATTTTTAAAAAATTTTCATTTGATTACTTTTGAGGAGCATTTTTTTATGCGGTGTGACCAAATAAGCTGCAAATGGTTGGATTTTATTGCTCAGGGTTTCTTTCTGTCTTCTCTCTTAGGGATTGCTAAGGGGGCTTCTCTGTTAAAAAAGAAAGGAAAAAATAATAAGGGACTTGCGAGACACCATTGGTAACCAACAAAGAGAGTTGAGTGTTCTTGAATACAAAGGCGAATGCCTAATTTTATCTTTAATTCAAAATTGACACAATAAACTATCTCCTTTTGTTTTCTCATCAATGCCCATTCTTGAGAGAAGTTGGCCATGGTAAAGTGGTCGCAGAGTCACCTAAACAAAAGAAACATTGAAAGTACCTTGGATCATACCCCGAAACTCTATATTTATTTTTACCCTGAGCACACCTATGCCACCAGCAGTTGATGGATCACACTCCTCAATAAGTTAAAAGATCATGAACTGTTCACCTCTTTATCCTACCCTTCATAATAATATTTGTTAGTATTGAGCATTTCCTACTTGCTTGGGTACGTGGTTTTGCTTGAGGACAAGCAAAAGATAAGTGTGGGGGTGTGATAAGTGTCCAAATGAGCATGTTTTATAGGTGTATTTCATATATTATATTAACACTTTTCTTGCTCATTTCTCCACTTCGGTTAGTTTTCCTCTAGTTATTGTTTTATTGGTTATCTCACAAATTTATTGGTTTAACATGAGGAAAACCAAGCTGGGAGTAAAATAGACGAAGAGACGAACGCATAGACGCAAACGGCTCAAAAACGGAGTCCAAACGAAGAATCTAGAGCCGGTCAAAGTTCGTAGAAGAAAATAAGTCAAAAACAAGGGACCGCATGAGTGTCCGCATGCCGTTGGGTGGACGAGCTAGGCGGACAAGACTGGAGGACACACACAAGGTGACCGCATGGATTTAGGCGGACATTAAGGCGGACACACACAAGGTGACCGACAAGTAGCGGACAACACTTGTGTCCGCATGAAATGAGGCGGACAACAAGGCGGACAAGAGATGGAGAGACCGCGGGCGAAGTATGAGACGTCCGCATGGTTTCAGGCGGACAGCCACGCGGACGTGACTAAAAATCAACGCGCGAGTTTTCTTCTTCGCCCGTCGTCTGCAACTTGCTTCTGCCATATCCATCTACTCTGCAGCGCCTACCTTAATTCCCTCACGCGTCTTCAGCTCTGTCCCCTGCAATTAATGAGCAATCAATGCTCTTCCACTCCAGATCTGCCTCTTCCCTTCCTCTATATAAACACACTGCACCTTCAACCAAATACACACGTTCCACCCTCAAAACTCAACACTCCAAATCTCTCATTCCATTTACAGAAATCTTACGTACGCTCTCCACTCTTCTTTCTCTTCATTTCTCCATTCACCATCCACACCTCTCGCATTATTATTATTATTACGTCCAACCTCTGTCTGACTTATTACCAGTTAATATGTCAGGCTAAGGAGGATTTACTCCGGGCGAAGGTTTAATTATGGTTTGTTTAATTGTGTAATCTATATTTCTACCGGTTAAAATAAATTCAGTTTGTTACGATTAAAGTTTTGTTTCTCTCCCTTTTTAAAAAATTTCATCGATTTATTAAAAAGCCTTACTAAATCTGTTTCTAATCTGATCGGTGACAAACAGATAGGTTAATTAAGCCGTAAAACTGTAGGAAGTTATTTTCATCGGATAAGTTAGTACAAGTTGCAAGAATAAAATTCCACACACTCCTCTGCCGTTTACACGCATTTTGCTTGAGTTTTCATCGGACCTTGCATTTTCAGGTAAACGAGTTCTTATGAGTTTTCATCGGACCTTAAGATAATAACAGGAATCTTGCCAAATTATTTTATAAAACCGGTAGAGATAGCACAATTAATCATATCATATTAACCTGAACCCGGAGTTCCGTTTAATTTAACTTCAACTCACTAAATTAATCTGTTATTTACTTTTCAAAAACAAGTCAATTAACTCCCCCCTTTTGTGACACGCTTAGGTACTATAATAATTCACCTTTGTCCCACGGTTCGATATCCGGTCGCTTACACTTTACTATACTACCACGACCGGGATTTGTTTGCAGCCCGACGTTTAATTTGAGTTTTAATTTCTTTTCTTTTATTTTAATTTCACCAGTTCTAACCACTCACGATTACACGTCTGCATATATCACCCAAAAACTTTATATTATAACCTACCCATGTTTTTTTTTAATTCTCAAACAGCCCTTTTTATTTTCAGTAATTCTCATGTCATCCCATATGTTTTGTTTATTTACAAAACTACCCCATAGTCCATTCTTGTTTTATTCTTAACCATAGTAATTTATAATCTAAGATATTCGAACCTTATAATATACATGTATATGTATATATTTTACGAACAACACTCCTACTTTCTCGTATTTATTTATTCACCCCTACCTTTCTTTTATTTACACTATAACCCCCCTTATTTCTTAAACCTCCATTTAATTATCTAAAACCTTATATTATACAACTTAATTATTTAAATCTCATTTCAAACCCAAATCTTTACCAGAATTACTAGATGACCCCTAAGGTTTATAAATTCTGTTTTATACCCAAATGTTTCGGTAATTAAACTTTATACCCATAAGTTTTATAATTGTTACACTTTAATACATAAACTTTATACTATAATCCTTAATTAATCTACATCATTAACTAAATCCCTGTACCTTTCCAAAATTACATATCAACCCCTTGGATACCATGATTTCTGTTTTAGGACCCAAAATTTTCGGTAATTACATTACCTAACCATAAACTTTATAATTGTTACAATTTAATACTTATATCATACATTATGACCCTTAGTTGATTAATTCATCAAGCTCACCCCAAAAATTCTCTAAAATTCCCAACAACCCCAAAGGTTCCTATATTCACATTTTTAATCATTATAATTTTCGGTAATTACGTATACTCCCCCAATATTTTATAATTATTGTTTTTGACTTACTATTCCTTTAAATGCCTAAAATAATTATCCCTGTTATTTAACTTTGGTCAAACCCTCCCTTGTGGTCAAGGTTGACCACTTAATTTATCCTCTTGACCAGATTTGTTTTTAGTAAGAAAATACCCCAATTCAATCTCTATTTTTATTTAACCCCTAATCTCATAAAATCCATATCCTATATTCATAAACATCGTAAGATTTATCGCTTTCGGTTTTAATCTATTTCTAATGCTCTATATTTCTTTTTAGTTATGTTTTGACCCCATGTATAATTTGTTTATTTATTTAAACATTTTGGGGGTGTTCGATGGTCAGCTACAACTTTATCATAAAGCTTGAAATACAAGCTTTTTGTTAAAGCTAGGTGTAGTTAGCTAATAATAGTTTGCCATGTGTACTATAGTAACATTATTGTGGGGCATGGTTATAGATACACCCAATTAAAATGTGACACTTGTTCTACTTTTTTTTTAAAAGCACATTAATCTCCTAAATGCACCAACCGAACGGACCCTTTATAAGGTTTTTAAAATTAAATTAAGCCATGATAAAGGTTTATAAATATACCAATATCTTTCTACTGTATTTCTAAGTAACTGTATTTTCTAGGATCATAATCTTTGCACCAGAAATTCATACACCCTTTTAAATCAATTTATAAATTTAACAATAACCATTTAAGCTCAAAATACACACCATAATTTGGCCTAATTATATGGCCTTAAAAACAGCTTACTAATAATTTTTAAATGACACTAAAAGATCATCAAAGTTTCATTATGGTTACGGTTCTGTATAAAATTTACTCTAATACCTTTTTAATCTTTTTTTAATCACTTGTAAGATGACCTTAAATAATCCATTAACACTTAGCCTCCCTAATTAATTATTCAGCCATTATTTACTACACATTTTTAGGATTTAAGTTGTATACGTACCACACCTATCCTCTCGGTTTGTTCAATTGATAGTTAATTCCTTAAGCTATTTTGCTCCCAATAATAATTTATAAAATGTGCGTAATTAAACCATTAGTAACAAACCCCACTATTTGAATGCTTAACCCTCAAATTTCTCCAGGCATGCACTTAGGATCTAACAGTAATATATACGTATGTATATATATTTTTTGTTTTGCCATGTTACAAGATAATGGATGTAAAGCATACCAAGTACTAGTATAATTACCTTTTTAAAACTGAAATTTCTTCCTATTGTGACTTGTTCCAAAGCTCTCGGTTTTCCTGGTCTTGGGAAGAAATTCTATGGCAACTTTTGGGCAGCTAAACCAAGGGAAAATGCTTCAGTTTTTACAGGAGGAATGAAAAAGAATGGAGTCTTAAATAGAACATTTTCGTCCCTGTTTATATACCTTGTACTTGGGGTGATCTTGGCTTGAGAAGAGGGCTGGAACAGCTAACAAATGCGTAACCAACAACGACAGAAAAGGGTGTCAAAATCCTTCATTTTTTTCGACATGAAGATTAGGGAGATAAAGACCGGCGTTCCACCTTGTTCAGAACCGAAACAGAGGATGAATAAAAATGTCTTGGCTTCTGGTTGTAAACAGAAATGGAAGGGGGTTTTTATATATAACTTCTAGCACTTAAAGAGAATGATTTTTACTTTGGTTTCTGCTGTACACACAAGGTTGATTTCGGCAGCTGTCAAAAGAAGAATAGGTTCAGTTTTTTTTTTTTTAAGCAAGAGAACTAGAGGAAAGACAAGGTCTAAACACTCTAGGTAGATTCAAATTTTACCTCATCTTTGCACCCCCTTCTTGGTGTGTTTTTGGGTGCCATTGTAGCTCAACTAGAGGGCTGGAAAGAAGCTCTTGTGTGGGCATGAGAGCAGGAAGGAAACGTCAAAAGAGAAAAAAAAGCATTTCCGGACAGTCACAAGACAAGGCAAAGAGGTATGTTTCAATGGCATTTTCTCACCTTGTAGATCAAGAGAGTCTCCTTCCAGCTGGTGCAGTCTCGGCTGGGTTATGGAGTCTCTAAGGGTGTACCGAGAGCAAAATATGAAGGGAGTGGCTGTTTACCTTGGTCTCCAGCTACTACTGCTTGCTGTTTTAGTCCAGGATTGAGAGTGCCTTATGGAGGAGGGAGAGGATGTATTATGCAGCAAGATGGGGGAGGAAAACCTGGTAAGTAAGGCTGGAACGTGAGGAAAAGAGAGGGAAGAGGAGTAGAGTTTTACATTGACATGTATTGTTGGTTGCCTGCTGTTGTTTGCAATCGGTAATAAGAAGTTCAGGGGGGATTTGCTATTGTTTAAAGCAATAGAGAAGAGTAGAAGTACTTTCTCTGTTGTGTTGCTGCTCTCTGCTTGTGGACTGGTGATGTGCAAGGAAAGAAGGATGAGAATGGCAGGCGTAAGAAGAAGAAAAGAAGAGGGATGGAGCGGCTGAGGTGATGGGGAAAAGTAGCTGGAGGTGATGGGGAAAAGTAGCTGGTGCAGGTATGCTGGTTTTGGGAAGGAGGTAAGGGTATTTGAGCTGTCTTTTTTTTTTTTAGTTTAATTCTATTCTAATGATGTGTTATGTCCCTCTTTTCCAATGTAAGCAGCCGGTAGTAATATTGGAAGGAGTTTGAATTTTTTTTCCTACCTTGTAATATTATAGTATTATATATATGTGACTAATGTTTTTGTATTATATATATATAATAAGAGTATGTATTTGTGTCTATAATTTGTTTAGGGTATATAAAATACTTATAGGATTTATTAAGGAATATATGTAACACATGTATTAGTATGTTACATGTGATATTAATTCTAGAAGTTTATTTCTCCTTAGTACTATTTTCTCTTGGTTAGAGATTAATGTATACACTAATGTCTATTTTGGACTATATATATATATTATACCATAATATTTATAGCAATAATTGCTAATGATTTTATTTAATCCTTATTAATTAAGGTAGTAATTATTCGGGGTATTTCAGTACTTCGTCCTGAAGTCGTCTAAATCGAATATGTATATAACTACCCAATGAAACCTCAAGGTATCAATCCATCCAACCTATTAGTTCTAAAGTTCCAACACTTTCCCGAAGTCGTCTAAATCGAATATGTATATAAGTACCCAATGAAACCTCAAGGTATTAATCCATCCAACCTATCAGTTCTAAAGTTCCAACACTTTCCTGAAGTGTACTCCATTCAATTCAACCACTAGTCTTCCCATCTAAACCAACCACATATATATCACAAGTCCCAAAGTACGTTAGTATAGTTTCCAATCCAAACCAACACATATTTATCACAAGTCCCAAAGGACATCAGCACGTAATAGTTCAAGTGCTTTAGGCACATGCATATCCCAAAACATATCCCCAAGTGCTTAAAGTACATACACATAATCAAAATACATCTCAAGTGCTTAACGCATAAATACACAACAACCGCAACGCAAGTGCTTAAAGAACATATATACCACAAAAACAACATAAAATGGCTAGATATGCCAAGGGCTCTACCCCCCTTAAAAAGGGTTACGCCCCGTGACCCCCAAAGTATCACACAGTCGCTATAAGAAGAGCGCTGGATAATTGACTCTCATGAAATTCTCCAACTCCCATGTGGCCTTTTCGCCTCATGGTTCGACCAAAGGACTTTGGCCCTTTACTGGTTTATTCGTGGTCTCCCTCGTTCCCGTATTAAAACTTCGAAGTGGAGTCTTCTCATATATGAGAGACGGGTCGATCTTTCATCACTCGGCTCTAAAAGAAAAATGTAGAGGGTGAGGCGCGTACTTTTCAGTCAAAGATGTAGAGTACTTTGTGCCTCCTCCAAATACGTACTATTGGGCCCACTCACTCCGTAATGAGGTGCAGCCCCGCGCATATAAGGCTTCGTCTACCCGTTTTGCTCCTAAAGATATATCGTAGGTGATTTGTTACCAGTAAGTTATTGCTGACCTCGTTCCAATATGACGGTGTCATTCACGGCCTTCTCTTAATTTGGAAACGGAGGTATCTTAATTGGTGTGATATCATTAATTGTAAATGTACACGATTAGGTCTAAGTCGTGTCCAGACGTTCTGGATTACTAGCTTGGAATATATTTTGAATTGTTATTATCTTCACTCATTGGTTTCCAGTTGAGGTGAAGTATGACATTGGCTGTTGTTTGTCATTAGTGCTCTTTGCACTAGTCTCTGAAGTTTTGGATGTATTAGCTCATAAATTCATGAAATTAATTCTTGTCATCCCATGTTTCCAGGTTCTTTTGTTCCGGAGTAATACCTTAATCGTAATATTTGTTCTCACGTTCATACTTATGCAGCTCCCCCGCTTTTGCTAGGGAATCCATTGTTGTGTATATTGAGTCTTGCCTTCTTTGACATACCATATGGGTGTGTTCCTTAGCAATTGAGGCATTTTTCCTCTAGTATATTTTATATCCTTTCTATCTTTCCATGTTATTTAATAAGAGTATGGTTGTGCATTTATAACTTCTTTTTGCGGGTTATAACGTTGAACACCATATTTATTTTGGAGTGTGTCCTCTGGCGGTCTAGGTTGTTTGTATAGTCTGCCCACGATTGTTTCTCATCATTTGAGTCCTTTACGAGTTTTACTCGTCTGGTCTTTGTCAATGTATTTATTCTAAAGGTTTTTATTTAACTGGTTGCTTCTTTGTGCACCATATTTTAGTCGATTCGACGGTTAAGTTATTGTGACATTAGCTTAATAACTTAGGGCATCTGCTAGTGTGCTAGCTTTTCCTTTCTTTTTTTTGTGTATTGGTGTACCTATGTTCAGCCACTTTGTGGGTAAAGACGTATCGTTGCCCTTAATTCGGCATTCGGTAGTGTTTGGGTTCTCTATTGGAGAGTAATTCTCTTTATGCCCCTCTTATGGGTGGCGATTTTCATTATCCAGTAGGTTCTTTTGAATGTAAAGTATTGCATTAGTGTAAAACAGTTATTGAACTTTATGAGATTATTTTTTACTTATGTTTGTCCACCCATTTAATGGGTTTTCATAGCTGTCCTTAGGTTGACTATCAACTCTATCCTCTTCGAGAGGTTTCCTTTGATGTTATTGTGTGTTAACCATTCATTTGCGGAGTTACGACTCATTTGTGTTCTATTCAAGGTTTTTGGTACCTTTAATCTCGTTGGTTCAATTGGAACTCTTCTCGTTAATTTGTTTTAGGTAGTTATTTGTACTGGTCTGGATTTGCATCCCTGACCTTGGTATGGAGTTGACTACTTCTTGTGTTTCTTACACTACTCGTCTATGTGTATGGGGTACCCTACTGATACATTTCTACTTACTTGACTAACTTATAAATAAGTGCGTCAAGCCCACAAGCTCCTATGGAGTGCGGTCATCCCATATCTCGTTTTGTATACTCGTAGTGTCCGTCACGTGTTCGTGAAGTATTCTGTTGTCAATCTCCCTTTTTAATTCATGTCGGGGCTATCCCGAGGAAATTTCTCTTTTCAGTTCCCTGGGTTCCCATCCCAATGGTATGATTATGTATCTCTCATTTAACAGGTATTTGTGTTATCTCGCTCTGATGGTGAAGTTTGCCTTTGAGTGGCACAAGGTGGTATTTCTCCTCTGTTATTGGTTTTGATATTGACATAAGTTCACTGATGCTTTCAAGGTATTTACTACCTTTCGTATTGATAATTTATTGTTGTTTTATTGCTTAGCAAGTTCTTCGTTGGAGTAACTGGTCTGTTGATTCTAATTACTGTTAGGTGGTTACTGAAATACCCCTAAATAATTAAACGTTATTTAAATGTATAATTAACTACATTAAGGTATAAACGATCAAGCATGTAAAACCTTATGACGTAAGACTTAAATCAAGGAGAACGTATTATGTTATTATGAGCATGTAATAACTTGCGAACAAACGAACAATTTAACATTAATACGGTCACGCACTTATGTACATACGAATATATATGTACATATACACAACGTTACAAGATTATAACGTTGTATATATAACTAAAACACGACAAATAAAATAGTCGTACCAGTATATAGGTATAATTAATAACATGACATAACAAAATAGTCGTATATATATATATGCATATACAACTAATAACGCGACATGTTAATACAGTCGCATATATACAAGAAATAAGCATAAATAAGGCTGAAACAAAAAAAGGAGCAAACATGCTCTAGCCGAGATTCAAACCTGAGACCTTCCGTACCTTTCCCAAAGCTTTAACCGGCTGAGCTGTGCTCAAATTCGGTAATATACTCCAACGAATTATAACAAGTAGCAAAGCTACTCACTTATTCACACTGAAATACTACTTTACTACCTAACTGCCACCGAGCTCCATGTTTAAACTACCGACAGAACAAAAAAAATACTCCTCTGCTGTGTACCGTTCTTCCCCCATGCTGATGCATGTCTCGAAATTTTACACCCGACATCCCTCCATCCTGCCAGTATGGGCATTCACTGATAAATATACTCAACCTCCTCAATTCTCTCGACATGCAGACTTGATCTGGGCACACACACATAACCGGTAACCTCATGAGCCTCCTCTCTTCAGTCGGAAACCCAGCACCATCCTTGTGACTTCTTTCACCAGGAACCAACACTCCACTACCACGGTTGCTGCTCAATGATGTAACAAACTGAGCTGAGTTGGTGGAAATCAAGGGGAAACTTCGGTGGGAACTGGAAGAAGAAGAGGAAGCAGGTTAGACGACTTTCCAAGGTAAATCTACAGTAAACTAGCATAGTCTCCTTCCTTCATTTTCAGTAATAACCTCAGTTGCTACTAAACTCCATTCCTTACTCTCTTTACGTGGAAAAATCAGAGGAGTATACCCAGATTGAGGAGGAAAAAAAGACCCAAGAGCATAGCCTTCTTCCTTGATCATTTCGTTGAGCCTTAAACATTGCTCTCCTTCCTTGTTTACCGGTAATAGCTTTAGTTGATCCTGAACTCTTTTCTTTCCTGTCTTCTTCACATAATAAACCAGTGGGTAGGACTCATCTTGGTGAAGGAGCAAGACCAGGCTAATCTCCCTTGCTGTACCATTTTCGTTGGAGAAAAAAAAAACAAGGTACAGGCCATGCTTATCTCAGTTTGATCCAGCCATGTCCTTTCCTTGAGTTATCACAGTTTTAACCTCTGAGCAATCTTTTCCAGTGTCATCAAGGTGACCAAGGTGCTGTAAGTCCCATGTGCGCCAAACATCAACCATGGGAAAACAACTAGGAAGCTTAAGTGGTGAGTTATCTCTAACTGAGTACTTAATCGAAGCAAAGAAATAAAAAACAGATCACAACTAAAAAGAAAGAAAAAGACATGGAACAGATGCAACAGTTTATGTTTTGTTTCTGGTGTAGTTTTCAATTGATGTGAAGCCTGTGTTTTGTACACTTACTTTGCAGAGGTAATGTGAGGGTAGTAAGGGCTAGGTTAAAACTTAAAACCCCAGTAAAACACATAACTAAGTAGGTTAGCAATGAAGGAAAACTGAAAAGAAAACCAGGATTAAGAATTCTCAGAAAACCGAAAGAAGTTATCAGGTTTTGATGTTTCAGTTTAGTCCTAAGATTTTTGTCTTTTCTGTATAACTGGCTTGTGTTGTGAGTTAATGAACCTAAAACATTCTAACACACTCAAGTATGGATAGGAACACTTGGGAGAGTTAAGAACCCAACCTGATACACTAACAGTGGAAAAAAAAACACAGCAGTTTTAAGTGCTTCAGTTTGTTTCAGTTTTTGAGTTATGTGTAAAGGATTTTTCAGGAACATAGCCCTTGTGGACTTGGGTTGTTTTGTGGTCCAAACTACATTACAACATATAGCTAGGCAACTAAAACAAGATGTGGTAAAGTGATAGTCAGTCTGTAAACAGAAAACATAAATAGAAGAAGATGTGACAGTTTCTTTCCCAGTTTCAAATGGTCGAATTCAATTTCCAGGCTTCTGTTTGTTGTGATCCATGTCATTTTGGGTCTGTCCTTAAGCTTAAAATCTCTACAAAGCATTAACTAAGTGGACAAAGAGTTAGGAGGAGTGTAGCTCAGTTAAAAAAAACAGACAGAGAAAACAATGAGAGCGCATGTCAGTTTCTGTTTTAGTTGCAGTTTTAGGAGTGTTGTTTTCGTATAACAATGTTACAGAGAGCATAAGGGGATGACATTGGGTGGTTCAAGAACTCAAAACCTTTATAATCCGCTTAACTAAGTATGTAAACATTTTGGGAAGAAAGAAAAACAAAACTGTAAGCCAACTGTGAATAAACAGGAAGAAAATAGATAAGAGAACTTATCAGTTTAGGATTAAGTTTCTGCCATTCCGACTTTCCTGTATAACAACCTTTCAGGAATTTAATGTTTTGAGGCTAAAGCTGTACTAAGATACTCAACTAGATAGCTGAGCAACCTAGGGAAAACTCAAAACCAGAATCGTGAACAAACTGCAAATACAAGAGAAGTTATCAGATTATGTTTTCAGTTGTACGGTCCCTGCTCCTAGTCTCAGTATAACAAAGATTTTGTAACATCAATAAAGTTGTTTGGAATTAAAAAGTTAATAGAACACTCAACTAAGTAAGTAAGTGCTCAGGGATAAAGTGAAAGAACAACTTATGAACAAACAGAGAGGAAAGGAGGAGGAGAAATCAGTTCCAAACTTCAGTTTTTTTCGGTTTCTTTCACTTCAGTATTTAACCGTTTCAGGGCTGTAGCAGATTGTCTTGGATTTGCTTTGGGGGTTGAAACCTAGTTTGAACATTTAACTATCTGGGTAAGAAGGTTAGAGGGAAAATCAAAATGTCAACTCATGTGTGAAGAAAAGAGATTGAAGAAGAAACACCAGATTGAGTGCTTCTGTTGCAGTTCTTTTTTTTAGTTTCGGTACGATTGGTTTCAGAATCTGCTAACAGCCTTGTTTTAAGTTTTCTTAGGCTTGAGACTTCCTAGAACACCTTACTAAGTGGGTAGCAAACCTTAGGTGAAATGGAGACTGATTTATAATGAAATACCCCAAACCTAGTTATGTTGTTTAAACACCTAAATAGGGTGTAACAAGACTAAAAAGAGTCTTAGAAACCTTACTAAACAAATTCAAGTAAAAGGAAACACAAATGTGCTTTAAAGTCAATAAGAGCTAAAATGTGCTCTAAGCTTGGGATAAACTTGAGTAGGACCTAATGAGCTTACCAAGACCTCATTTATATACTAATGAACTTATTAAACCAATTACCAAAGAAAACCAAGCTTGAAAACAAGTTAAAACACAAAATGTGCTTTAAGAAGTCTTAAAGCACGTTTTTGAAAAATTGTCTTGTAAATGAGTTTTGAATGGCTAAATGTCCATCATTACTCTTAAATATACATGTGTACTATATAGTATCACATTTGGGTGGCTATATTAGTGGGAAATCAAAAATTTCACTTCTAAGTGCCTTGTTTAGGTGAATAGTACTTTTTATAAGCTAGTTTGTAACATATGTTGTATTAAGTAATTAAATTGACAAACAAAGACTAAAATGCCCTCATACTAATAAAGGGGGCCGGTTTTATAAGTGTGGTGACTCACCACTCTCTAGTTAAGGTAATAAGTAATTAAAGCAAACTAAGTAAAACTACTTTTTACTTTATAACATAAATATCTTCTAAAAGCAAGTTCTATCTTCATTCTCATTTCTTTCCTTCATTCCCACGGTTTGCAAACACCTCTCTTCTTCCTTCTTCCTTGTTCTCTCTCGGTAATACCACTATCACCATGGAAGTTCCAACTTTGACCACTTGTTAAACCTAGCTCACTTGTCCAAATCAAAAACAAATACCACCAATCTCTTCCTCTCATCAAGCTCTTCATTCCTATCTTCTCAAAACTCCAAGAGCTCCATTTCGGTGCCAAGGTGTTCCACCATTGAAGGAGCTTGAGCTTGTATTTTGACATATTATTACTCTCCTTTGCTTCTAGGTAAGGAATCTCAAACAAAAATCAAGTTTCCTCCTTGTTTTTGTCATGTCCGAAAATACACATTGATATAGCTCATTGTGTGACTTTGTTCTAGCTTCATTTCAACTCTTCATGGACTAGGTGGAGTCCTCTCTTGTTATATATTCCAACTCTCTTCAAAGATCAAGGTAAAACAACTACATTAATGTTTTTGAAACAATGTCAAATTAGGGTTTACAATGAGATGAAGCCTATAGCTTGAATACTCATTATAATGTTTGTATATTGTCTAGAACTTGTCAAAGAATCAAAATACCATACGGTTTTGTAAAGAAACAAGAAGGAAGTGTGGTGGAAAAAGAGGTAAATCTACTAACTTAATGTTGTATAATGCCTTAGGAGAAATGAGTTATAATTGCTTATTAAAACTACCTAAAGAGCACATGGTAAATGACCTAGTAAATGTTCTCAAGGAGACTAGTAAAATAACATATGTCTTGTTGTATGTAATCGCAGGTTAAAGGCATATATATTGTGGAAATTCAGTGTTTAAGATTTAAGCACTTTAAGGGCCTAAGAGCCATGCATTTAAGGGCCTAAGTGCCATGCAATTTAAGTTATGCACTATATTGTGATGTAGTGTGAATTTGGTGAAGTTGTGTAAGAAGGTGTTCTTGGTGTTCTTAGTGTTCTATGATGAAATAATGTGCTAAGGTGTAACAAAATGCTAGGAGAAGCTATGTCGAAATTTAGGAAATGCATAAGGAGTTCAAGATGTTGTAAAGGAATTATGATGAACTAGGAAGTGTTCTAGAGGGTAATAAGGACTTAGGCATAATCTTGAGGTTTTAGTATGTACCAAAGTCATTTTGGACTTAGGTAAGACTTAGGCAAACTTTGGTAAAATAAGGAGAAAATGTGAACTTGGAAAAGAATTGTCAAGATGGATATAAGGAGTTAGTTGTGAGAGGTGATGCTTGGGAGATGATGTTAAAATAAGGAGGAAGCATTTTGGGATGATAGTTATCATAGGTATGAAACACCACTTGAAAAACTTGGAGAAAACATTGTAAGTGTTAGGAATTTTGTGAAGAAATGGGTAAAGGCTTAAGGAATTAGATAATGAGTTTTATGAGTGTTTAAGGGTGTCTTAAGTTGTGTTTAAAGTGCCCAAATGAGGTTAGGGGGTACTAGGTTATATGGGGTGAAGTTTGGAGTTGAATGTAAAAAGGAAAACATAGATTTGGGGCCGACCGGACTTGCGACCGGACTTGCAAGCTCGGTCGGGACCTGTTTACCCTGCGAGAATTAGTTTCTGGAATGGACCGGGCATGGGACCGGACATGGACAAGTCCGGTCGGGCTAAATTTACAAAGAGAATAAACACTCTGGAATAGACCGGACATAGGACCGGACATACAAGCCCGGTCGGAGTAGAAAATTTTGTACGGATTGAGTTACTGGAATCGACCGGACATAGGACCGGACTTGGCAAGTCCGGTCGGGCTGAATTTCCGAAGGGGAGAAACTCTCTGGAATCGACCGGACATGGACAAGTCCGGTCGGCAAGTCCGGTCGGACCTAAAACTTGTAAAAAAAAAAAAAAAAGAAAAGAATGTGACTTATGTAGTTAACCCTAGGGTGTATAATGAAGGTACCTAGGGTAAGATAGGCATTAAAACATGTCATACAAACATGTTAAATACTTAGTAAGTTTGAAGTTAAATAAATAATTAACCAACGTTACTAATGTGTTTAGGATTCTTCCAAGGTGGAAACCAGTCAAGGCAAGGACCGAGGTATGGTTTTCTTGCAGTCTGTTGCCTACCGGTTTACACCGGCTTGTGTGTTGTTTGTTTTTCGGTGTGTTTACGACTTTGTAAGATTAAACCATGTAAAGAGTTTACAGTTGTTAAATATTATTATGTTGTTAAGTGTGACTCTCTCTCCCCTTGTGTGGGTCTAACAAGATTTGACCTATGATTGTGAATTGTGTGTGGTGTTCAATGATGAACTACTAACAAGGGCTAACGGGGGAAGTGAGGAGTCCGGTCTGTTCCGGCCACGCGTGTGAGTATGGGAGTCGATGTCATAACCGGTTCGATTCTCTCTGTATGTTATGGTTAAGTCTCCAATTTGGTTTCTAACCTTCCCTTTAGCTTAACCAAGGCTATTTTACTGACTCACGTCGGGCCACAGGGGCATACTATGTGTTTTGTTTCGGTGTGCTTGGATCACTATATCCGAGGCACCTTGTGTTAAGTTAACCGTTCAATCTAACCGGACGGTAACGAGTTATGTAACGAGCTAAGCAGGAGCATGGCAACATTCTCTAAGCTCTCATTGGGGACTAACTGTGTTGGTTCTCTTCCAAAAGGAATTGTATGTTTGTGATGTGTGTTATGTTGTGTACAATACCTGTGTTATGTTATATATGTATATGTTGTGTGTTTTAAAATAAATATCATGTCATCATGACAATTGGTTGCGCGTATCCCGGTAGCCGATGGGCTGCGCGTTAGCCATACCAGCAAAGGTTGACCCCCTCGGGGGCTCCATATTTTTATTGCAGGATGAGGATCGAAGAGGCAGAGTGGCTCTAGATCCTAGAGAGTAGTTTACTTTTGGAGTACCTTGGATGTTTGCCCGGGATGCGCCTGTGCTCCCGTGGCGTATTATATACTTGTTATGGTGGATTACAGTGATGGTATACAGTGAAGGATTTTGTAAACACTCGGTATTATGTTGATGTATATATGGTTGTTAGTTCTATGCTCGGGAGTCTGATCATCAGACCGGTACATTTGTATTTATTCAGCCTTGTTAACCACGTGGGTGGTTGACGGCATTGTAGCACCAATCGTTTAGTTACCGTTTAGTTGTTTATTTTCCGCTGCGATTCCAAGTATGGTTATGTGCGTAGTAGGGGTGTTACATATAACAAAAAAGGGGAGTTAAAGAAGAACTATGCAGAATTAGTGCTTACAGTTTTCTACAGTTTTTGGTTTCTGTAAAATGAGTTTTCAGAGGTGTTAACATCATTGTTTTGAGTTGCCTTTAAGCTCAAATCCTTCCTAATACAATCATCTAGTAGTGTAAAAGTTTTAAGAAGTTTTGGAAACTGATCAGCAAACTAAATAAAGACTTGAAGAAGGGGTACATAAATAATGTTTTCAGTTTTCAGGACTTTGGCTGTCTCTGTATAAGAGTAAGACAAATAGTTTAAGAGTGTTGGAGAGGGTTAGTAATGAACCCAAAATACTTCTAAGAGGGTGAACTAGGCGGGTGCATTCATTGAAAGTTATTGGAATAAATTGAATAACCCAAACAGGAGCAGTAAAGAAGTGATGCACGAATATGCCTCAAAATTTCGGTAGCAGGGTGCTTCTGTTGAACTGAATTATAGAAGGGGGTTAGGATGTGATATAGTCTTAAGTTTTGTAATATATGATGAATGTGGTGAGATGGTGGTTTTGAGAGAGTATGGGGTTTGAAAGGGAATGGAATTAGGTATATATATATTTAACCGGTAACTAAGCAAGTGCCAAAAACCTTGGGTTATATTTTACCACAAGGTTTTGGTGTCATAAAAATTAAATACTTACAATATATTATAAGTTATGTGGTCACAATGTGGTTAATGAGAATTATACTGTAAAGGGACTCAAATGTAACATATGTGTATACTATTTTCGGTACATACATAAAGTTGCCAAAACCATATGTTATAAAGTCTAATGACACATAAAATATCATACTATATAACATCAGGAAATAAATGTAACACAAAGTAATATTATGTGGCCATAATACAATGTATTGGAACTGTCATGCTAAACGCATACATACATATAAATACATGTCAAGGATAAAGGTATAAGCTATAGTTTATAACGACATAAAATACTAAGGTTAGTATATGACTTTGGTATGATAATAAATCCCGAATGAAGTATCACAAGTGTATAACGTATGGTTTCATACTCTAATGTTAACCGAATATGAACTCACACTATGAATAAAGAGTTTGTAAGATAACGATACTTTAACTAACAACAGTTAAAAGATCCGGGGGTGTAGTACTGGGAGTCCAAACGTTATTCGGAAATACCGAATTATACTATCATGTGGATTGACGCTTAGCGTTCCTTGTATTTCTAGATCGTCCTTCCGACGTGCGCGCACGAAAGCTTTAGTGGTCTACACAGCGCGAACCTAGACACGGTGTACGGTATGTAAAGGAGTTTGATCCGAGTTGTCCTGAGGAATTCCTCGGGCTTGGATTTGTTTGATAACATGTGTGACTATGTGTGATGGATATATTTGATTACTGTGATATTTATTTATGCACGGACGTCCCACGGGACTAATACTATATCGACAATAGATCGGCTTATATAAAACTACATATACGAGTTGTTGACTGTGACTACCGTTGCCTGACTTAATACACTAAGTATTACAAGTATGTAGTTATAACCTAAGTAAAACACTTAGGAACGGGACACGACATTGTCGGTCTCTAGAGCTTCGACTCAACCATAAATACTACCTAGAATCATTCTAGGCATGCGTAAGACCCATAGGGCAGCTAACAAATAAGTGATGTTCTCCATATATAAAACTATAACTGAATTACTAACTAACGAGGTTAACAGTGGAGTGTGAATGAAAGTGATGTGTACCTTAATCCAGACAGTCACCGGCTGGTGGTCGCGCGTAGAGATCTCTTGGGTTAACCTGTGTCGGGTTTTCCCTAGTTAATCCTGAACGAACCTAGATAGATCGCCAGGCGGAGCGTGCTACCGTTGGCATCAGGCCCTTGGCCACCTAAATGGACGTCTTTACAAAGGCAAAGTGAATTAGTCCCGGAGTCTTCGAATGATTAGGGCAGTGAGCACCTTGTGTCTACGTGGGACTACTGTCCAAGTGAATATATCTCGGGATGTCCTAACTTGTAACACCCCTACTCTATTCGGCTCCTAATCATCTTACTTAACAATATAATCGCAGTGGTAATCTCAACAATTGACTACTGGTGTCACCGTTCTTGCTCGCCCATAGAGTAATAACGTGCTTCCTGATAAGCTCTAACATTTTCTCGCAGTGGCAACAAGAGATAGATCTAAACTCCCAAAACCAATATAAAATACATTCACAGTGAGCTTTCTACGTATCCAAAACCTATACATGTTTCTAGGTTCGTATTAAAATGCAACAGTGTATGTTTAAATAACTGTAATCAAACTACCCAGCGCGTCACTCTCTTTGCCGACACCGGAAGTTGCATACCTGCAAAAATGGTAGTTTGTGGTATGGAATCAGCCCCTGCTGAGTATGTTATTACCTGACTGTCATGCACCCTCGGACCATTCAGTTATTTGGTCGAGAGCATGCAATTCGTTTCCATACAAATAGTTCAATGTTGAAACTGTAAAACAACAATATATATATTGCAGTAATCTCAAATAACAAACAAGCCCCCAGCTTCACACATCGCATCGTAATAAACCACTGAAAGCGTTTACAACGCTTATATGAGTGCAGAGACTCCATTCCAACAAACACTTAAATAATTCATAATTGAGTTCAGCGACTCACTCGACCAAACACCCAACCACAATCCACACATGAGTACAGTGACTCGACACAACCAGTTCACAACACACAATATGAGCACAATGGCTCGTTCAAACAAATCCACCAACATACCACACATAACCACAAAGCACAACCAATGAACAACAAGGCGAAGTAACGAGAATTATAAACGAGTATGAACTCTCGTCTTTGGCATGCAAGCCCAAATAATGTTCGCCTAATGTACGAGTTAATATAGTCGTTCGTAATTGTTCAGTCATGTCTAATGACAACGTCTCGTTAGAACAACGTGTCTCTAAGTTACCCATCTCTTATGGCGTGTCACCCACGGCAATAGCCACTCCAGCGGTAGAGTCTCCGTCCTACGAACAATCTATAGTTCGTTGGAAATTTATCCAGATACTTACGGCTACCACACGGTGTCCTAGTATCGTTAATGAATCACAGTTCACAGCAAGAGCCACATCCTTGATAAACTTATCTATACCATCGCATCGCTTTACTATTCTTTTTTCCTAACACAGCAGACCAAGGTCGTAGTCCAATCCTGAGTATGTCGACTCGGGATCCAGTGCTAGATACGAGAGCGGCGTTAAAGAGGCCAATGCTCCGTATAAGTCTCAGATATTTTATATATCTTATTATCCTAATGCTACAACGTTTTACTTACGTTCCTTATATTACACATATAAGATAGCATCATTGCCGCTAGTTCGTCTTATGATATGTTCATATATACGAACGGTACTGTTATCGCACAACAGTAATAATAATAAAGCAGCATTAATACACAACTCAAGCATATTAATTCACAAGCAGACATTCAATCTTATCACAGATTTTCACACAATGTCTGAACTGAGGAAGTCCTCAGAGACAATCAAGCCACATAAATAACATACCGTTCACCCGGATTGTATTACGGTGGAGTATGAATCAGCAAGGTCCTATGCTCCGTGTGTAGTCTCTAGCAGTCTAAACAACACATAATGCTACTGATTAGCATCCCGTATAACAGTACAACTCTACGGTACCCCGTACCGTCACTAATACCTCCCGGTTAATCCCCCATTATAAACTGTCAATGTTTGTCGGGTTTTCAGCTTAACTCGAGATTGGTAACGTTTTATTACATGCGTAGTCTTGCCTTGTATATTAATATACTTATTGTTGAACTTTGTTATCGCATGTAACTTGATGCATATTCGTATATCGTATAGTTTGTTTCTTTATTGCATGTATGATTCTTTGTCATGCACTATACATCTCACCTTAGTATTCTTCTAAGGTTTGTCTCTTTTTTTTCTTCCAATGTGGTATAATTAAAACGCAAACAATACTTTTGAATCATATAAATCCTTATTATCCCATGTAAACTTCTTAACATTAGAATCCCATATCCAATGTTTATAATTCCTTCCTCTTCATCTATTATCATTTTAATTATGATAATTTATAGTTATTAAACCATGTCACCATAACATATATTTATTATACATGTATTATGGAACTATTCATGACATGGTAAGTCTTATAATATATATCCATTCTTTTTAATGAATACTTCTTATATTATAAATGTTATAACTCTTATAACATTGAAAACCATATTATAAATTTCATCCAAAAATAATAATATTTCCGAACAGCACCTATCTTTCTTAAGTATTACAAAATCCACCACACATTTACATAATGTTATATTATTGTTATATAACCTATCTTATGACATTTAAGTCATTTAAAACAATTATAACCTATAGTTATATTTTGTTTATAAAATACCAAATAGCCCCTTATATTTTCGGTTTCCATTATCACCACTAAAATTCTATAAATCACAATTCCATCCCAATTTATAATACATAGTTTCTAATTCCCTTAAACCATATATTACATATATCTTTCTAAAACCTTATACATCATTTCAAAAATTACCAAACTATACCAAAAGGTTATAAATATTATTCCAAACCTTATACTCCTTTAAATCTCGGTTTTCACCCCTTTGTTACCCATTTGTAACAATGTTATAAAGTATCTTATATTTACTTATAAACTCATATAAACTCCAAATTTAACCAAATAAATTTCTAAAAATTCCTAATAACCTAAGGTTTGTACTAAACTTCATTTAGTACCCCAAGTTTTCGGAAATTACATTATAGCCCCATCTCTTTTAAATCTTTTACAAATTAATACTTATCTTAATATAAGGTAGTATTTAATTTCTTAAATTTTCCAAACTTGGTCAAAGTCTCCTATATAGTCAACTTTGACTTCTAATACCAAATGGGAACCAATTTTCGGTAATCACTAATAATAACCTATACTTTTCTATTTTTACAATTTTGACCCAAAACTTTATAAAATGTTATAATCTTTATTAAATTCATTTAAAAAACCCGAAATTGCTCTAAATTAAACCCACGGCTTTCTAACTTCCTAGTAATTACGAATTGGCCCCAATTTTAATTATAAGCATAAATAAAACTAAATAAGCTTATAAACTTAAATTAAAATGGCCTAATGACATGGCCTTATTACAACCTTGAATTTGCAAAATAAATTACACAATAAATGTCTCAAAATATAGCATATATTCTCGGCCTCACTTTGGTTTACTTATTTTTCCACATAATGTCATAATTTGACCATTATGTTAATTAAATCTCTTAAATGACTAGCTTAATTTATCTTAGCCATTTTTTTTCCATTTTTAGGTCAATATGACCTATATATGTAATTTCACTCTCGGCCATATATATATATATATATATATATATATCTATATATATATATATATATATATATATATATATATATATATATATGCTTAAAAATTTAAAAATCATAAGTTTAAGGTGTTTATACCTTGGTTATTCCTTGTATGCACTCGACCTCTTGTAGGAAAATTCACCACATGATTTAGACATGTTTAATACACAAAAACAAGATATGGTTACACTCCAAGCTTGAGCTTAATGAAGATGTAACAGAGGTTACTCAGACGGCGCCAATGAAGATGTAACAGAGGTTACTCACCCGACACAATTTCCACACCGTGATGTATAGTGGTTCGGCCAATAATACGGCCTACGTCCACTTCTAGACAGAGCTGTTATTCATCCTTTGATTTACAACTCTAGAGAGCTTTTGGGATGAGTGCTCCCTTTTCTAACTTGAGTCCCTTACAAATAAGCCCCTCTACTTCTATTTATAGACTTTCTATCACTAGGTTTACCCTTTTGCCCCTATATATGTGATGGTATTACATAGATATAGCTATCAGTCCTTTTACGGGTAGTCTCTCCGGACTGAAATACTGCTTCCGCATTGGACTAACTCTTCCGGACCGCCAATGAAGATGTAACAGAGGTTACTCAGACGGCGCCAATGAAGATGTAACAGAGGTTACTCTCCCAACACAATTTCCACACCGTGATGTATAGTGGTTCGGCCAATAATACGGCCTACGTCCACTTCTAGACAGAGCTGTTATTCATCCTTTGATTTACAACTCTAGAGAGCTTTTGGGATGAGTGCTCCCTTTTCTAACTTGAGTCCATTACAAATGAGCCCCTCTACTTCTATTTATAGACTTTCTATCACTAGGTTTACCCTTTTGCCCCTATATATGTGATGGTATTACATAGATATAGCTATTAGTCCTTTTACGGGTAGTCTCTCCGGACTGAAATACTACTTCCGCATTGGACTAACTCTTCCGGACCGCCACTTTAACAATAATCCTTCCAGTAGTAATTCTACCGGTAGCGATCCTTTAGATAGCAGCCCTTCCGGTAGCGGGTCTTCCGGTAGTAGGGCTTCCAACGATAGGCCTTCCGACAATTGGTCTCCGGTAGACTCTCTTGGTAGATCCTTCCGCATCGGGGCCTTTCGGTAGTAGGCCTTCCGACAATTGGTCTCCGGTAGACACTTTAACCTTCCGCATGGTATATTTCATACCATTACACTTAACCATAAGGAATAATTAATGTAAGATTTAAGGCAAAAATCACCTTAAAAATGCAAGGGAAGTTCTAGGTGGTTTCGACCTGAACCAAACACACCACAAGGTGTTAGATCCACCATATTGACATAGGAAATAGTTAGATCACAACAAGCTACCTTGTTATTAGGTTTTACCTTGGAAAAATGCCTTAAAAGAGGGTATTTCCTTTGGATCTTGGTCACCCTTGCTCCAAATGGCTAACCAACTGAATGAACATGTAAATATGAAGATTATGAGTGTATAAACTCATAAAAATTGAAGGAATAAAACCGGATGTAGAGTGGAGAGGCTTAAGGTATGTTTTTACCTTAAAATGCAATTTTGAGCAACCTTGGTCCCTCTACTTGTCTCAACCGAGTTTAGCTCTTGTTCTAACCTTAGAACACTGAGAATAAGCCATAGGAATTGATGAGCCACGAAATCTAGGTGTAGGTAGTGAAGAGATGAAGAAAAAGGGCTAAAAATGACCTTAAAACACTTACCTTAAGAGCTTAGGAGCTAGATTTGCCTTCCATGCTCAAGAAACAGACTTGAGAGCTTCAAGGAAGGAGAGGAACTCGGCTGGGCAGAAGGGAATCGGACAAGAGCAAGAGAAGAGAGTGGAAAGGCTTGAATAATTGAAAAAAGTAGGTTTTACTATTGCAAATTGAATATTAGGTAGCAATTTGTCCCATAATGATTGTAAGCTGTCTCCTCTCTTATTGCCAGCCGATTTCCTTGAGGTCAAATGGGTCATTATTTGACCATTGACCATACTTGGTCAATTTTGACTCATGCGGGCCCCACTTTAGGGTTTTATTAATATTTTAATATTAAATTTGTAAAAATTCGCAAAATTCTGGAATTAAATTCCTAATATGATATAATATGATAAAATATCATATTTAAGGGTAATTATAATCTTTAAGCCCATTAAAAATCAATTTAAAAGGCAGTCTCACAAAGACGTGCTTTAAGGTGTTTTAGTGCACATTTTTGTGTCACAGGGTGTTCCTGAGCTTAGTTCTCCTTGAGAATGGTTTTATTGTGTTCCTTGCTTCATTATTATACCTAGGAATCCACTTTGGATCCTATTTGGGGTCATACAACCTTTATGGTGTCTTAAAGCACATTTTTGGCTTTACCGATCTTAAGGCGTGTTTTGCCTTGTTGAGATCATTTAGATTGTTCCCCAATAGTAATTAGATGTTTATTAATCATCTTAGATCATTAATAGATCATTTAATTAAGTTTTAAAGGTTAGGGGTATTTCATAACTGACTCCCGACAGTGCTAACAAAATCAAACGATATGTGAGGGCCCGAGGGGCTGAGCGTTATGATACATGATGATTTGAAACTGAGAACTGCGTGTGATTTACCGATGCTATTGTATTGTACGATGTGCTGCAGTTCTGTGTATACCTCTGATGATTGTTGCATCCTTAATTATGTTTTACAGTTTCCCGCTATACTCTGTAAACCGGTGTTGCATGTAACGAACCTAATAAAAAGACGGTTAATACGACTTAATTGACCATTAGGGTCCAGACTCGGCATACTCAGCGTTTATCGCTGATCCTTTATGGCTTTATGCAGGTTGTTGATCACGGACAAAGCCGGAGTGCGGGGCCGGGTAGTTAGGACGTTTTAGATTTTGGAATTACCGCACGTACCTTGTTATGTATTAAGTTTGTCTTACTGATATCGGCTGTAAGTTTTGGAGTATAACTAAACGCTCACTGTAGATGTGTTTTTGGGACTTAGATGGATGTGTAGGCAGTATCTCGTTGTCACCGCGGGTTGTATCCTTATGTTTTCATTTTGTTAAGTTGTTGTATTGCTACATCACTCGTATGGGCAAGGGATGGCAAGTAACACCCATGTCAATTTTATTATTGTCATTTCTTCCACTGTGAGACGCATTTATCTTCTGTTCTCGTGAGTGATTATTATGACATTATTGAGAGGGGTGTTACAAAAGTGGTATCAGAGCGGAGTACCGCTCTGATGACGAGATACTAGGAATTAAACAGTGAGCCTAGGATTTGGGAAACCCGCGGTACGTCTGTGAGGTACGAGACGACTTACTTGGTGAACTTAAGTTAAAATTACGCACTACGCGTGTACTTATTAAATCTCTAAGGCAATTCAATATCCCCTGTGTGTGTTCACGGTATATTTACCGAATTATAATATGACAGTCTGTGCAGCAGATGGCTGGTAGACCAGGAGGCCGCGGAGCCGGCAGAGGGGCCAGTGGCGTCACCGGTATTCCAAGCGTTAATGAAGCAGTTGCTGCTATACTCACCCAGATTGGAGGCGCTATACCCCACCCACCGCAGCCCCGTGAGACGAATTGGCTGAAGGCGGTGTTTGAGACACGACCACCGACCTACTCAGGGGAGCCGGACCCCATTGCCTTGGAGCGCTACATCGTGGAGCATGAGAAGGCCTTCGAGGCCTTTTGAGTGCCAGGGGATCAAAAAGTTACAATTGCTGCATTTAACTTGAAGAACGCAGCTAGTACCTGGTGGAGACTTCTAAAGGACCAGCACTTAGCGACACCCGACTTCTCATGGGCTATGTTCGTGGGGGAAGTACTATCCCGCTCACCTCAAGCAGAAGAAGCGTCAGGAGTTTGAGACGCTGACCCAGGGGAGTCTGTCAGTAGACGAGTACTATGCTCGTATTATCGGTCTTCTTGACTTCATCCCTGGAGTCGACTACTCTGAGACCGTTAAGGTCGAGAAATTCCGGGGGGGGGGGGGGTCTTCTATTTCGCATCCAAGCAGCCATGGGCGCCACTCTCTATACTACCATTCAGGTAAAATCTAAACACCGTTAATTCTTATTAATGTTCTACATATCCAATTACAGTGAATATGTGAAGAATCACCATTTTAAATTCCAGGAATGTTATGATGCCGCCTCGAGGATGGAGCTGATGCTCCAGACTCGGGATGAGACTCTAGGCTAGAAGAAAAGGAAGAAGTCCGAGAAGGAGTCTGTAGACAGGGTAGGGAACCGAGGCAAGGGCTCAAAGAAGGGAAGGTAAGGAAATATTTTCAATTGTTGATTTATTCATTAACTGATTATCGTGTGTGCTGACCCCAAATCTGTTTGACAGAGGCTTCTTCAAAAAGAAGGGAAAGCAGGGGCAGCAGAGTCAGCAGGGTTTCAAGGGGAAAGATTCCGTACCAAGACTGACCGGCCCACCCATTGATGCCCAGCCACTCAGATCGGCACCTCTCAGGGGTGAGAATACCCTCCTCATAAATTTAGTTGTCAAACTATTCGTTAATCTTAATACTGTACATGACTTGTGTTAACCTAAATTATGGTTGCAACAGGCACTGGTAGACCCCAGCGCAATTACTACTGTAAGCGCTGTGGGAAGGATCACCCAGGCGTGGACTACAGCGGCAACAAGGTGGAATGTCGTTACTGCAGGAAGATGGGGCACCGCGACTTTTAATGCTACTCCAACCCCGACGGCCGGAATTACTAAGGGACGAAGACTGCTCAGAAGCCCACTACTGGAGGATCAGGAGTGCCACGAGGTGGCCAGACGTCCACCGACATGCGTTTTCAGAAGGGAAAAGGAGTCGACCAGGGACGCGCCACCCTTAATTCAGCAGGAACCTCAGGCGCTGAGGCGGGCACCCAGCGCACTACAGGTAATTCTAACACCCGACTGTTATTGTATGAACCATGATGTGTGTTAAACGCTTGAAAGCATGACCCATGTAGGTGTGTTACGACCTTAAGTAATGACTTACCTTAGGAAAACTTCCACATCTTAGGTAGTTTCGACATTTGCTACCCCCTATCTACGAGACCAAGATCGCCAAGACCTGTAGCCGAAAGACGGGAACATCCAAGAGAGAATAGTCAAGTCATCCGACCAGGCATGATTCTGCTTAGAGAATTCCTAACCTTAGACGAGCAAACCGACATCATAGAAGAGTGTAGAGCCTTGGGTAGAGAACTAGGTGGGTTTTACATTCCGGGTATTATGAGTGGTTCGAAGATGAGGCTACACATGATGTGCCTAGGTAGGGATTGGGACCCACAGACTAGGACATACCAGGAAGTGAGGAAACTAGATGGAGCGAGAGTACCTAGGATACCCTAGAGATTCAAGACCTTAGCACGGAAGGCGGTGGAGACCGCGCAGTAGCTTGAAGACGAACCAGTACCCGGCATTGATGCCGATGTTTGCGTTGTAAACTTCTACGAACAAAATGGGCGACTGGGATTACACCAGGACCGGGATGAGACACCCGAGTCCATTACAAAGGGTATTCCCATAGTGTCGTTCTCCATTGGAGATGAAGCATAATTCTTGTATGGCGACCAGAAGAGGATGGATTTAGCTAAGAAGCTAATCCTCAGATCTGGAGATGTTTTGGTATTCGATGGAGATTCGAGATTAGTTTATCATGGAATCAAGCGGATTATGTTAAACACCGCACCACCAGCTTTAGTAAACACTACCCACATCAAACCGGGACGCTTAAACTTGACTTTAAGAAAGTACTGATGTAATATTGTAAGCTACTAGTTTTGTATGCAAGTATAATGTAATATTTTGTGGAATAAATAAAAGTGAAGTTTCGAAGTTCTTTCATACACATGTTATCAGTTTTATCCTCATACGACTCGTTAATCCGGGCCACGAATCTGAGAAAGGAGCAAACCTCAACATTCTGAATGCGGCACAAGCCAAAGAGATTGGCAATGTCATCACTGGTAAGAATAGGAACCAACCGAACTAATGAATTTAACCTTTACAGCCACGTGTTAATTTAAACCAAAATGCTACAAGTACCTTCCCTGTGAATGGCACTGATGCATCAGTCCTATTTGACTCAGGGGAGTCTCACTCTTTCGTTTCCTCTACTTTTGCAAAGAAGTTGGGACTGACCCCAGAGCACCTCTCCGATTTCACCGTCACGTTACCATCCAGGGAGAGAGTGCGATGCACGGGACGCTACTGCGACTTGCAAATTGTTATACATGACGAGATTTTCCCCGTTGACTTGACCGAATTCAAAGGGTTGGGTTTCGACGTCATCATCAGTATGGATTGACTGCAGAGACACAAGGGCCGGATACATTGTGCCGAGCACCGACTGTCACTCAAAAGCCCGGGAGGCAAGGCTATTTCCTACCGTAGTGTGCAGGAACCCACAATCAAAATTGTATCTACTTTGACCCTAATGAAAGAAGTGAGGAAGGGCCACACCGCATATATATGTTATGTCCACGATACGAGGCAAGAGGAGCAGATGGATTTGGACATACCAATAGTATCCGAATTCCCTTATATGTTTCCTGAGGAGTTACCAGGCATGCCACCAGTACGAGAGGTGGAGTTCGCCATTGATCTTATGCCGGGCACGGGGCCTATTGCCAAGGCACCCTACTGAATGGCGCCTGCAGAAATGAAAGAGTTGAAGGTTCAGTTAGAAGACCTACTGGACAAGGCTTTATCAGACCGAGCGTATCTCCATGGGGAGCGCCAGTATTGTTTGTCAAGAAAAAGATGGGAGTATGAGACTCTCGACAGGGAGTTAAATATTTCAGTCAAAAACAAATACCCTCTTCCACACATCGACGACTTGTTTGATCAGCTCAGAGGCGCACAGTGTTCTCCAAGATCGACCTGAGATCAGGCTACCATCAGATTCGCATCGCCGAGAGAGACATAGAGAAGACAGCGTTCAGAACACGCTACGGTCACTACGAGTTTACCGTGATGCCATTTGGATTGACAAATGCACCTGCAGTATTCATGGATCTCATGAACCGTCTGTTCAGAGAGCAGCTCGACTCATCAGTAGTGGTATTCATCGACGACATCTTAATCTACTCTAAGACTAAAGGACCACGAAGCACACCTTAGGCGAGTTCTACATATTATGAGAGAGAACCAGCTATATGCCAAGCTCTCAAAATGTGAGTTTTGGCTAGATAGCATGGCATTCTTGGGGCACATCATTTCAGCCAGTGGCATATTTGTCGACCCTGCAAAGATAGAGGCAGTCAAGAGCTGGACGAGACCGAAGACAGTGACTGATATCCGCAGTTTCTTGGGGTTGACTAGATACTACATGCGTTTTGTGAAAGACTTCTCCAAAGTAGCCAAGCCTATGACTAATTTGATGAAAAAGGATGCTCAATTTGTGTGGATTGTGGATTGCGAGCGTTCCTTTCAAACACTGAAGGACCTTCTGACGTCGGCTCCCGTACTCACCATTCCTAAAGGGACCGACGGGTTTAAAGTGTACTGTGATGCCTCAGGTACGGGGCTGGGGTGTGTACTCATGCAGCATGGGAAGGTCGTAGCCTACGCCTCCCGACAGCTGAAGAAACATGAGGAGAACTACCCGACACATGATTTAGAGCTAGGAGCAGTGATTTTTGCTTTGAAGATATGGGGACATTACTTGTATGGTGTGACAGTGACGATATACTCTGATCACAAGAGCCTTCAGTATCTATTCACCCAGAAAGATCTGAACATGAGGCAGAGGCGATGGGTCGAGTTCTTGAAGGACTACGTCTTCGACCTCAAGTACAAGGAGGGGAAGGCAAACATAGTAGCCGATGCCCTGAGCCGAAGAGCTCACTCCTTACATGCCATGTCAACA
>CM041782.1:207736900-207767710 GCA_023374045.1 Limonium bicolor
TTTTAAATTCAATTTTTTGTCAGATTCAATCAGAAATTGCTAGAAAATTATTGGAAATTCGAAAAATCAAAATTCCAACGCCATTACGCTTCAAATGTCATCCTCTATCATGGGTTAAAATTTCAAAGCATTTTGAATTGTTTTGACCCTTATTTGGAGGGGAGAGAAAGCCTACAGGGGGCTTAGGAGCCTTGAAAAATTATGAAAATGCCCCTGGAGATGACTAAGCTGTCCCTAGTACTCTGAAATGTGTCGATCAAACTGGGAACCCTCGCTACTAGCCTATTAGTAGAGACTCTCTTCCGGGGGGTTGAAATTTTGGGTATAACAGATTGCCCCCCGTCAACTAGACTTTGTAATGGAAATGAGAAGGCTAGTTGACGCTTGAGTGATACCCCAAAATTTTGGATCTTAAAAGGCCCCACATGCAATTGAAATCCGACAAGTTGTGTGGAGCTGTTCTAAGGAGCTGACTACATATGAGTAAAGTGGAAGGGATGTCAAGCGATTCCAAGGCGTTGACTACCTATGACGTCAAGCTATTCTAAGGCGTTGACTACCTATAATGAATGAAACGATGTCAAGCTATTCTAAGGCGTTGACTACCTTTAAAGGAATGAAGTACGCCGAGCATTCTAAGGTGTCGGGAACCTGAAAGCGAATGAAATATGCCGAGCATTATAAGGTGTCGGGAACCTGAGATTGAATGGAATACGCCGAGCATTATAAGGTATCGGGAACCTGAGATTGATACACCGAGCATTATAAAGTGTCGGGAACCTGGAGTGTAAAAGGTGATGATGATATGGGGCTGATATGCTAATGGTGCTCGGATGCTTCTAGGGACCGAAACCCGTTCCAATGCTCCTTATTGCCATTGCCCTGCCAACTTGGATCACACGCTATTTTGTACTTGTCTTGCACCGATGTTGATACTTGGTCTCGTACTGAGGTTGGAATGGATTCTCACATATGAGATGATCCAATGATAAGAGCTAATTATTTAAGCGCCAAATGTGGCAATTATGAGGTGTAAAAATTGTCTGAAACAAGAAATAACTGGAAAATATACCAAACATGGCTATGAAAAAAGATCTGTCCAAAGCAAGAAATTGCTGGGAATATCCCAAACATGGTGATGATGTAGATTTGTTCAAAGCAAGAAATTGATAGAAATATGCCAAACATGGCAATGATGCAGATTTGTTCAAAGGAAGAAATTGCTAGAACTATGCCAAACATGGCGATGATGTAGATTTATGAAACCGAAGTGTTTGAAGGAAAATTATCCAGGAAATGAAATTGCTGAAAAAGGTGCCAAACGTGGTAATGTTTAAAGGAAATTCCTTCTACTGAAAAGGAAAGTGAAATTATCATTTCCTGACTAAAGATTTCAGACTTGCATTTTGTTTCTTATAAGATGAACGTGCCGCTGGTGGGAGTATAGGTTTCTTTTTTACGGGGCTTTTTCAGTGGTGGTAGGGCTTATGATGGGCCATGGAATTTATGTAGAGGTGAAGGCTTACGTGGGCCTATGTGGTATGATGTGGAGGTGAAGGCATATGTGGACCTGTGTGGCATGATGTGGAGGTAAAGGCATATGTGGACCTGTGTGGGGGTGATGGTGGTGCTCAAGTGCTAACAGAGAAATTGTTAGGATAAACTATATACAAAAGAACAAAATAATAAACTAATCCTACAACTCTACTACGGGTAGCAAAATAAAACCCGGTCGGAGTATAGTGTAAATATATTACGACCGAGAGTATCGAACCCAAGGGACTTATAGAAAATCAGTCCTAATCCGGGCAAATAACCTATTCTAAGATAAGGGGGGGAAAGTAAATGTGATTCTAAACTAAATGACTAAATAAAATAAACTAACTAAATATATGATTCGGGACTAGATCAACCCAAGCACCACTGTGAACATTTAATACATAACAAGTCTCTGAAATCACCCGAACAAATGAACGTGCCGGATATCCTGCCGGATAGTTTTTGCACGGCATGTTCAAAGACGTTGAATATGCCGGACAGAACCAACCCGGCACTAGACCCGGCAAGAACGAAATGTGAATTTTTATCCCAGTTTCGAAGCCCGAAAACAAGGACTCACTATCCAAATTCGAACCCAACAATCTCTCGTCAGTATTCGACTGAAATAATGAAAATGGATAAGGTTATTCAACTCTTTCGGTGTTGTCATCTACACCTCTGCATCTAACAACGGTGGAAGACCACTAAGATTCTTTAACCAAAAACACTCTTGTCTTTTGAACCTCAAGTGAAATTTAGAAGATAGGAGAACAAGTAGCGAACTCATTCTGCCTTATATGGAAATCTGAATCTTAGAAAAACTTGGGAATATATATATTGAATGATCAAAGTGTTTACAAGGAAGAACTCATCCCTAACCAAAACTAACAAGGATTCTGCATCACCATCCACACAACTACAAGAAAGAATACAAAGAGGGAGAAGGAGATGTTAATAGCCTTAACCCGTCAAGGTCTTCTTCTTCTTTTGCGTGGATGGATCTGCAGACGTTCCTTGGACACCAACACTTGGAGTGGGGCGGAAACTGAGATGTGAATGGAGTATAATATGGTGTTGAAGTGTGTTGAATTGTAGCCTTCCTCGGCCTATTTATAGGCATCAAAGTGACTCTTGCCGGGCGTCGTGCCGGATCCCCAATAGCCGGCACACGTGTTAAATGCGCCCAACTGCTAACGGTCGAAACCGTCGATGTCCGTGCGAAACAGTGCTTATGCCGGGTAGGACTTACCCGGCATCACATCCGGCAGCGGTTGGAAAACACGTGGATCACATGTGCTGTCGTATGGTCAATCGAGGCGATTTTACACTTATGCCGGATAACATTTACCCGGCATAACATCCGGCAAGGCTTCTTTCTGTTCTGTACTTATGCCGTGCAGAAACTACCCGGCATGGAGTCCGGCTTCAACTAACTTTTGCCTAGAAAATCATTCCTTGCACAGAAAACTCATAAAAACATAAGATTGCACAAATATTATACTTTAACACATAATTAGCATAAATAATCATAAATATAACTTTATTTAGATAAATATAATACTAAATCTAGTGCATAAAATATGATAAGTCTGCGGCTTATCAAGGCCCTACACTTACCTTTTGCTAGTCCTCGAGCAAAACAAGATTAGAAAGAACTAATTACTTATGCACAAAACAGATAAACTTTAGAATGACAATAAGATAAATATTCTTAACTCTAAGACTCTAATTCATAAGTATCACTTAATCTACCTTATTCTATCAAAACATACTAATGGGTATAAAACAAAGAATTTTTCAAAACCGATCAAAAGCTTTTGGGCTATTTTGCATAAGGGATTTTTGTATCTCTCCTTTTTCCGGTTTCCATCATTCAGCTCTATTTTTCAAGAGTTTCTGAATGTGGCCAAGACTCTCATCAATGGTTTTTATGAATCAGCCCTATTTTGCAAGGGTTTCTGAATCAACCATGATTTTTTTTGCATTGAAGAACTGGGAATTTAGGAGAAAAATAAAAGGAAAAACTCTCGTTTCTTGCTTTTATTCTGAGGCACTTTTTTGCAACCTCTAGGAATATATTGCTTTTCCTTTGGAAGAAGATTTTTTTCTCTTTTTTTTTTCTTCTTCTTCTTCTTTCTTTTGCACAAAAACCCTATCTTAAGATTTTCACCCAAAAGAATTCTCACCATTTTGAAAAAGAAAAGAATAACACCCAGAAGTATAATAAGGAAAGAATTAGGAGAAAGATCATATACTCATGTTAATAAAGAGAATCAAAAAGTTAAAAACAGGAATCTATAAGTCATTAGAGAGCTTACCTCTTGAGAGAACAAGCTTTTATTCATTCCTAATCTTATCTTAATCAGAAACACGCAAGAAGTTTAGTAAAACATTGAATAAAACGCAAAACTTATGCATATTATTAAAACTTATTATTTTTTTAGGGGGGTCCCTGCCCTACACTTGGCAGGAACACTGCCCCCAGTGTTCGAAAGAGAACAAAAAAATGTTTTTTTTTTTTTTTTTTTTTTTTTTTTTTTAATAAGAAACTAAAATAACTAGGTTGAAAATATTGACGAAAACAAATCATATATATAAAAAAAAAAAATTAAATGTAAGAAAGGCTCCCCTGTTTGACATTGAAGGTGTGAGGAGGACCCGCCCTACACTTAGCCTTTTAGGCTACTTGGCGTTATCTGAGATCTTTGGTAGAATGGTGACCGAATTCGCATGCTCCCGTGGATTTGTCTGTGTTTGGGACGGGAGTTGGCCTTGCTGTCTTGGTTGCATCAGAAGTTGCTGTAATTGCAACTGCAACGATTTGTGCTCCTTGCGAATGGTCGAGATCTCATTTTGAGTATCCTGGGTCTTGTTCATCAGGGCTGACATCATGTCACGAAGTTCTGCCATTTCAGCCTCTGATGATGATGTAGGATGGGATGGTCTGTATTGTCTTGGACCTCCCTGGTAGCCGGCTTGACTTTGGAAGTGCTGAGGGGGTTGATTCCCCTGTTGCCATGGCTGCCGATACCCTTGGTTACTCACGTAGTTGACTTCCTCAACACTCTGAAAGTCTGGAATGTCGGGGCTCGAAGCGTGTGGTCGTGTACTAACCACGTTCGCTTGTTGAGGAAGTTTGTTCATTGCTATTTGCTCCACCACTTTCTGTAAAGCGCTAACCTTCGTTGACGTCTGGGCGTTACTCTCCAATAACTGCTCATGACTTTGCATAAGTTTGTCAAATTTAGCATCGCCCTCTCCGACTTGATATAAACCAGCGGTACTACCCCTGGTGCCACCGGTGGCCCATTCTCTTATCTCTTCACAAAGAGATTCAACCCCACTAAGGAATTGATCTCCAGGTTTCTTCAATATGTCTGCACCAAGGGAGGATAGGATCATGGTCTTGCATTGATTGACCAATCCCTTGTAAAACAACTGAGATAGTTGTTCCTTGGTGAGGCCGTGGTGAGGACATGTGCGTTGCAACCCCTTGAATCTGTCCCAAGTCTCACAGATGTTCTCCGAGCTAGGTTGTCTGAAGTTGTAAATGTCGGCGATCATCTCCAGGGTGCGACTTGGGGGCATGAATTTGTCATAAAATTTGGTTGCCATGTCCTCCCATGTGGTGATGGTACTGGGGGATAGACTGTGGTACCATTTGCTGGCGTTCCCCGTAAGACTATGGGGAAGAGAGCAAGTCTGGCGTATTGGAGGACATTGTTTGTGGAGGTTAGGCTATTTGTGTTGCAAGAATTTGGTGATGTGAAGCAAAGCATCGTCCGGGTTTGTACCATCGAACATACCCAATTCCTTGATGCACCGTATTTGATGATATGGCTTGTTTTTGCCATTCATCGTATTCGTTTTGAAGGAGAGGAGGTCGATTGCGGTTTGGCCTTGGTTGGAAGGCCTGTTTATATTTCGGACGGTAGGTGCTGCCATTGGTGTAGGATCTGCTTCTTGTAGGGTTCGTTGTTGCCTTAAAGTTTGAAGCAGGGTTCTCTCGATCTCCGGATCAGGGTTGGCTAAATTGTCAGGAGTACTTGTTGACCGAAGAAGCATTCACTTGGATAACTTCAGGAGGAGCAAGAGAAAATGTTATATATAATTTCGTACTACTAAAAAATATAATGAATATTTAAATTATGAAGATACACGAATGAACAAATTTTCGGTTATGCCGGACAGAGTGCCGGGTGACTATTACCCGGCAGTGGACTTCCTCCACTAATGCCGGGTGTGTACAAACCGGCATGCTACCCGGCGTAACCAAAAATCGAACATAACTTAATTAAAAGAAAAAGTAAGGGATATAAATAAATGTAAGAGTAAATAAGGGATTGTAGAGGATCATTACTAACTGTCCCTAGTTATTTACGACTAAAAATAGTGAGAGAATTTGAACATGCCGGGTGACGTGCCGGGTATAATCCGTCCGGCATAGGACTTCCTCCGAAATGCCGTGTGTATGAAATCCGGCACAATACACGGCAAGTTCAAACTTGAAGTCTAAATTATGAATCGTGATATAGGGACTACTAGAAGAGGGAAATAACGAATGGGAGTAGCAAGAACAATTTTAAATTGCCAAGAACTCCATACTGTAATAAATTTTGAAAACTTTGAACATGCCGGACGCAGTGCCGGGTAAAAAGTTCCGCATCAGACTTCCTCACTTTGCCGGGTGACGGACGCCCGGCACCAAGCACGGCAACATTCAAGTCCTGCAAAACTAAGGCGAAAATAAATTAAAGAATCAAAGAATCAAAGAATCAAAGAAATCAAAATAAGAATAGGGCGTTTTACCGAATTTAGGACTGGACTAATCCAAGTCCCCGCAACGGCGCCAATTTGCTACAGAGAATTTGTTAGGATAAACTATATACAAAAGAACAAATAATAACTAATCCTACAACTCTACTACGGTAGCAAAATAAAACCCGGTCGGAGTATAGTGTAAATATATTACGACCGAGAGTATCGACCCAGGGACTTATAGAAATCAGTCCTAATCCGGGCAAAAGCCTATTCTATAATAACAAGGGGGGAAAAGTAAATGTAATTCTAATCTAAATAACTAACTAAATAAACCTACTAAATAAATTATTCGGGAATAGATCAACCCAGTACCACTGTGAACTTAATACATACAAGTCTCTGAATCACCCGAACACAAATGAACGTGCCGGATATATCCTGGCCGGATAGTTGTTTGCACGGCCTTTCAAAGAAAGACGTTGAATATGCCGGACAGAACCAAACCCGCACTAACCCGGCAAGACGAAATGTGAATTTTTTATCCCAGTTTTCGAAAGCCCGAAAACAAGGACTCACTATCCAACGAACCCAACATCTCTCGTCAGTATTCGACTGAAATAATGAAAATGGATAAGGTTATCAACTCTTTCGTGTTGTCATCTACACCTCTGCATCTAACAACGGTGGAAGACCACTAAGATTCTTTAACCAAAAACACTCTTGTCTTTTGAACCTCAAGTGAAATTTAGAAGATAGGAGAACAAGTAGCGAACTCATTCTGCCTTATATGGAAATCTGAATCTTAGAAAAACTTGGGAATATATATTGAATGATCAAAGTGTTTACAAGGAAGAACTCATCCCTAACCAAAACTAACAAGGATTCTGCATCACCATCCACACAACTACAAGAAGAGAATACAAAGAGGGAGAAGGAGATGTTAATAGCCTTAACCCGTCAAGGTCTTCTTCTTCTTTGCGTGGATGGATCTGCAACGTTCCTTGGACACCAACACTTGGAGTGGGGCGGAAACTGAGATGTGAATGGAGTATAATATGGTGTTGAAGTGTGTTGAATTGTAGCCTTCCTCGGCCTATTTATAGGCATCAAAGTGACTCTTGCCGGGCGTCGTGCCGGGTCCCCAATAGCCGGCACACGTGTTAAATGCGCCCAACTGCTAACGGTCGAAACCGTCGATTCCGCGCGAAACAGTGCATATGCCGGGTAGGACTTACCCGGCATCACATCCGGCAGCGGTTGGAAAACACGTGGATCACATGTGCTGTCGTATGGTCAATCGTGGCGATTTTCACTTATGCCGGATACATTACCCGGCATAACATCCGGCAAGGCTTCTTTCTGTTCTGTACTTATGCCGTGCAGAAACTACCCGGCATGGAGTCCGGCTTCAACTAACTTTTGCCTAGAAAATCATTCCTTGCACAGAAAACTCATAAAAACATAAGATTGCACAAATATTATACTTTAACACATAATTAGCATAAATAATCATAAATATAACTTTATTTAGATAAATATAATACTAAATCTAGTGCATAAAATATGATAAGTCTGCGGCTTATCATCAAGCTTTAGGTTTCAATTGGTGTTGTTATGGTAATTGTTGGAACTAACAATTGCCCCCAGTATTTTTCCTTAACCTACACATGACGTGTTTGGTGTTTTCACTCATTTCTCGCTCATGGTCATGACTTTTAGACCATTGAATTCGACATTTGATTACGCATTTGACCTGTTACTTTCACGTGATTGGATACACAACTACCAAGTCGAAAGTCTTTAAGGCTTATCACGTGGCCATGGGGTGTGATGAAAAACAACGGGACCATGGAGAGATATTTGAGGTATGTGGAGTTAAAAGGGGTGACCAAAGCTGCACCTTGCTTCTTTTCTCGGAATCATCTTCCTTGTCTTGAAGTCGTCTAGCCGCTTCATGTTGACGTTGCTTTCGAGCTTCTGGACTTGGACTTTTGAAGTCGTCCTTTACACCATTCCTCTTTCTGTCATTCGGATTTCCTCGAGGCACTTCGGGTTTGCCTCTTTGTTTTTTCCTTTCTTGACTTTGCCTTCGGGGTTCTAGTGTTTCCCGGTTTTGGCCTTCGAGAGCTGTTTTGATGTGAGCTCTTTGGCTCCTATGTCACTCATGACCATTTATGGATCGCTTCGTCATGCTGATAGCGGCGTTGCTTCTTTGGATTGATGAGGATGTTATCTTAGGGTCTGACTCCTCGCTTCCTTTGGTCACCGGGTCGGACATTCATCATTGACTGGGTTATTTTGTGGAGTTCATAATATCAAAAAGGGATATATGAAAGGATCAGCGTGGGTGCCTAGGGTTTAATGTCAGGGTTCACAAGCTTTTGGCTATGTGGGTTACCCAGGTGCTTCGTCATTCCTGATAGTTGTATATCCGCTCTTTGTTACTTTTGGCAGGTCTAAGAGTAAATTTACAAATTATCCTTCGGTCGGAGTTATGCCGTTTATCTCACCTTTGAATGGTCTCACCGGAGTCGTGTAAAAATGACACGCTCGTTCACTCATGGTTTTTCCACTCAAGACACTCTCACGAGATTTCACTTGGAAACTCATTTGCACATTTAAATGAAAGATGAAAGATGACGAACTTCAACTCAGATTCCCCCCAGTATTGATTTAGGGTTTATGACAATAATTTAAAGGATGTAGATTTGGAACCACTTCGTGGGTGTTTTTGGATGTTTTGGGGTGAGTTGTGATGCCTAGCGTGGCATGTTCAACTTTTAGAAACAAGAGATAAATCGTTTTGTTCCATAGTCAGGAAATGATTACTCCATGATCCCTTTCCCTGGAAAGCATTTTTTTTTTGTTTTTTCGATGAATGAAAAATGGTTTGTACAGGAATTGTGAAAATGGAACTATGACTTTATTTAAATGAATGTAAGGACATCATTGACAATTACAAGCTCAGCGACTTCTAAAATGATAAAAGAATCTAACTACTACAAACGTTGGAAAAATGGCAAAATTACTAGTAAAGAGAAGAAATCGGAGAGAAAACACTTGAAAATAGTAGTCTCTGATGGGGCTTGACATGGGATTCCTACTCGGGGAGTTGAAAACCTTGATTGATAAGATCTTGGATGCGCTGTTTTAGGATTTTGCAATCGTCGGTGTCATGACCAGGAAGCTGGTGATACTGGCAGTACTGGTTCAGATTCCTTCCTTTTTGAGGGTCTCTTTGTCGAGGGGTGAGGGGTTGTAGCATGTTCTGTTCCTGGAGTCTTTTAAAAGCCTGGCTAATGGTTGACCGATGTTTGAAAACTTTCTCTGACGGGAGTTCTGTCGGGATGATTCTATTGCTCCGATGATTTGTCCAGGCCCTTTTATCCGTCGTTCGGTATTTACCTCATGCTGCCTAGTTCTCTTTTGGGTACCACTTTGGATACAAGGTGCTGTCCTTGAACCATTCCCAGTGTTTTTTGAGTTCCGAAGTTTTAACTCTCCTTTGTGAATCATTTCTTCTAGGACATCGACTTGTCCCATCACCATGTTGAAGCTAGGAAAGTATGTGAATTTCAGCTCGTCACTGTATTGCTTCTGCATATTTTTAATTATCATTCGGATTTGCTTTTGTTCGTCCATCTGTGTGAGCATTGCGGCTGCCTTCATCCTCCAACGCTTGACAAAATCAAACATTGATTCACCTTCTGTTTGTTGTGTGCTTGCAAGATCAGCCCTGGTGACTCCAAAACTTCTAGCGTACTCAAAATGATGAAGAAAGCCTCACATACCTCCTCGTAGGTCTTGGTATTTATCCTTTGAGTTATGTACCAATGCTAAGGAGTCTCATCAAGATAGCGAGCAAATACCTTGGCCTTCTACATTTCATTTAGCGAAAGGATGGACATTTCCCTATCGAACATTGCCAAATGAAGTTGTGGGTCGGAGGAACCTTTGTATAAAGGAAGTGTTGGCAATTTTAACTTTAGAGGGAGATCAACCTTGGGATATAATCCAGTGGAAAAGTAGTCAAAACCGGTTGGCTTGTGGCCCTCTCCATGCGCTCAATCTTTTCAACATCCCATTGAATTCTACGGCTAACTGGGCATCCATGTTGACCGGACTTCCTCCTTCTGCCATACTTGGAATTCGGGCCTACCTGTTTTCAAAGTTCCGTCTGTCAGAGAGCATTGGGCTGAAATTCTGGGTCACAAAGAAGTTTTAGGTTAGAACTTTTTGGGCTGCACGAAAAAACACACGAGCTGGAATGTCTTGAAGATTGTGGGTAGGTATTAAGGCACGAATGAGTTGGAGGAGAGGCACACGGGCCGGAATGACTTATGAGCTGTAAACTTATGCTTAAGCCAAATGCTTGGAGAATATGGCACTTGGGCTGGAATGTTTTGAGAATTTGGCACCTGGGCCGGAATGTTGTGAAGATGTGGCACATGGGCCGGAGTGTTATGAGAATGTGGCACTTGGGCCGAAATGTTATGATAATGTGGAACCTGGGCTAAAGTGTTGTGCAGGTGTGGCATTGGGCCGGAGCGTTGTGAAAACACGGTGCCTGGACCAAAACGTTTTAAGAATGTGGCACTTGGGCCAGAACATTTTGAAATTTGGCACTTGGGCCAGATTGTGTTTGGGCTTGAAGTAAGGTTCATGGGCTGAAATGATTTCTGGACAGTGTCCTAAATGCGAATTTGAAATTAGGGCCGAAGTCTGAACGAGTGATTCTGATTGGGCCTGAAGATGATACCTAGATCTAGGATTTGGGCCAAAGCCCGAGTGAAAGATCTTCCTAGACTAGAAAAACCTTGAAATGGAAAGGCCTGATGGATTTTCATGCCCCACAGATTACTTTAGGTGGATTTGTTTTTCATGGGCCTAGAACTAAATTGATAATTCAAATTGGGCCGGAAGAGAAAATCACCTAAGTCTAAACTTTGGGCCTGAACCCAAACAAAAATTCATTCATTTAAACCAAACAGGGCCTTTGGGCCGCAAACAATAAAGTCGTAAATTCGGGCCGGGCTAGGTTGATTTAGGAGAAATTCCTATCAGTTCCTAGGCTGGGTAGTGGGCCGATCATACAAGCAAACAAGGCCCACATAGATTTAACTTGCCCTCACTAGATGTTAAAATCAAACCAGGTATGGATCGATCCATAGAGGTGCTTGAGGCGCGGGCCCAGGTCACCACAAAGGAATAGGGCTTGCACGCTATTCTCTTTGGGCTTCCCCCCTTTTTCACATCACCTGAAGGTGTGCATCTATGGTCGGGTCTTTAACTGACCAAACAAAAGGCTAGGTAAGGGTACTGCCAGGAAAATGGTTGGGGCTAAAGCCCAGGTATTAAGGGGGTGTGGTTAGACGACACCCTCCTCTTTTCCCCCACTTATTCACATCACCCAAAAGGTGTGAGTCCCTGACAGGGGACCTTCAAACGGGTCCCGGGGTGAAATTGGTTTACATGGACCCTCGCTCACATATGATGCAAAGGTGCAGAAATTTAAATTGCGCACAAAAGTAAACAAACAATATAATAAAGCCATAAATAAAAATTTTTCGAGTTAAGCCCTCTTCCTTAAAATTAAACATGTTAAAAATAAGAAGTTGTCCCGAGAGGAGTCGCCAGTCTGTGAGCCTCGATTTTTAAACCCTACCCTATGTTGATTAGAGTTGATTAGGATCTAGTCGGGTTTTAGGTCCACTTATAACCTAAGATTAATAACTATGTCATATAACATTAATTATTAAAACCTAAGCTAGCTCACTGGAACCTATTATGAGTCACCACCTAATTTTTACCTAGATCAAATTAGGAAAGGAGAGTTCGGGTTCGGGGGCTTGGTATTCGACTTAATTAGGGTTCAATTACTTTCATTACCCCTTAGAAGTCATTTTCCTCTACTTAGTTTAATTACGGCTTATTACGAGTCATTTAACCTAAGTGCGTGCTTCTGATTTTTTAAATTTTTACTCTTTTTGACAGAAAATTAAAGTAAAAAGTGAAATTACCCAAACTAGGGTTTCGGAGGCAGAATTAGGTCAAATTTTGTTTCCGTCCGTAGTCACGGACCTAATGTCTGTAACCATGGACCCTAGTTAACATATGTGAAAATAAATGTCGAATAAAACAGAATATAAAATTTTGAAAAGTCCGGGACCACGGACAAGCTGTCCGGCGGTGTCTGGTCTTACGGACAAGGCGTCCGGGACCCCGGACATAGTGTCTGTGGGTGTGGACCGTCCTCGGACGGCGGCGTTTGGGCAGTTTCTGATGGTGTTTTGAGCTCAAATTTTATGGGTGTGTAGCCTGAAAGATGTACAAGACGTTAGTGATTGAAAGTTTTCAATTTGACTAAGAATTAAGGATGAAACTTATCGAACAAGTAATTGGACAGAAGCTTAAAAAAACGGCAATTCAAAAGCTATGAAAGGTTAGTTTGTTCTCAAAATTTAACAAAAGACCAATGAAGTCGTAGTGAATCAAAAGGAGGAGGTTCCAACCTGTTTTACCTTCTGTGTCAATGAGATTCTTCACGTCGGGAATCTTTCGGTGCTCCGTTGAAGCCGTTCCCGAATTGGATTCGAACTGAGCTTCTGACCTTTGAGAATTGGTTCGGTTCTTCACGTTTTGGTGATGGTTTGAAGGTGTTTTGGTGATTGTGGATGTGATGGGAACTGAAAACATGTTTCGGTGTTGATTTTGGTGAGATTTCGGTATTGTTTTGGTGCTTGAAGGTGCAAAAACGTGGGAGGCTGGCTATGGAGAAGATTTTGACTGCCTAGGGTTCTAAGAGCTTGAGATTCTGCTTTTATCAAAAGACCTATCCCTTTATATAGACTTTCTGAAAGATAAAGAAAATCTAGTAAAAGTAAGAATTTTTGGCATTTAATTAAATGACTTTCCAAAGGAATTTTGCTGTGAAATTTTAACCACGTGTCAAGGGATGTCAATTATGATTTTTCTGAAGTGGAATCGAATTTTTTAAATGTTGGAATATTTTTATATTCAATTTCTCGTCAGATTCAATCAAAAATTGCTAGAAAGTTATTGGAAATTTGAAAAATCAAAATTCCGATGCCATTATGCTTAAAATGTCATCCTCTCTCATGGGTTAAAATTTCAAAATATTTGAAGCTGATTTGAGCATCTTTTGGAGGAGAGAGAAAGCCTATAGGAGGTTTTGAGAGCCTTAAAAATTATGAAAACGCCCCTGATGATGACGAAACTGCTCCCCATGTCCCGGAATGCGCCGATCGAGCCGGAGTCCCTCATGACTTGATTGAAGTGCCTCTCACAACACCAAAGCCTTACAGTCCCTAGCCAGAGGGTCACAATTTTGGGTATAACAGGCATACTGCAAGTAGTGAACATGAATTCCAAGCGACTGAGCTAATCAAGCACTATATTGTCAATCTAAAAGATAGGCACTTTGATTGTATGGCACGGGATCAGTCAGGTATCCCATGCAGCATGTTTGTGCTGTCTTGAAGTGGAAGAGGATAGACAAAGAGCAATTGATTGACCCATTCTTCTCAATGTCAAAATATGTTGTCACATATCAGAAAGCAATCTCTCCAATCCCATACTCTTCTATTTGGCCTGATCCCGAGGGCTTGAAAATCTTTTTGTTCACCCTTTTTGAAGAAAGTTACCTGGTAGACCCAAAAAAGAGAGGAGGGTGAGGCTAGGCCTAACCCTAAGAGATCAACTCATGTGACTTGTGTTAAGTGTAAACAAAGAGGACATAACTCTAGAACATGCGCTTCCTAAACCGTTCGATCTGTGGGACAAGGCCAGGGCCTGCTTGCTGTGTCAGAAGTTGGAGATGGTAGTGGGTCTAGTAGGCTGCCCCACAACCAACCCAAGAAATTGTAAGTGGGAGTTAAGGATTGGGAAGGCCAAGGAAGCGGAAGGCGGTCACAAGACCTATCCAATCATCTACCAGGAATCAGAAGCGTAATAGTTGAAAGAACAACGTCATTCAAGGTGAGCAAATAATTCAATTTAATGACAGTGTTGTGGAGGGTGATTTTTCGGTATGAGGGGGTCTATCTAAATATGGCCTGACTAAAAAGCCTAGATCCTAGAAATGTCATTCTCTTGAGGGTGAAAACCCATTACTCTGGCATCCCTCAAATACCTACTAAATCATCCGTCTTTAACAGAAATCACAAAGGGGGGTGCAAGTGTGCACTACACCTGCTCTCGATGAGCTCCACGCGGACTTATGCCCTAAGGGCGGAAATTGACTACAGTCGCCCCTAGTTTGGCCTAAGGAAGTAGGAAGGAAAGAGGAGGGTTCTAAGAACCGTTAATTGACTCTGAGATTGTTGCCTATGGATAGGACTTATCTGATCATACTAGAGATTTCGTGTGGGTTCACACTGGGTTACACCCCTTATAAGTGGCAACGACCACGACTTCGGATTGGTGCCCGAGGAAACCTCGGTCTCCAATTGTCGGGATTACCTTCTTTCAAAACCATTTTAGAGAGATTCATTTCAAAGGGCTACAAAGATAGAGGATTGGGACAAGAAGAGGGAAAGAGAGGAATTGGTGAATTCGGATGAGTAAAGAATGAAGACTTGGGAAAGTCTAAGGTTGAGTGAATAGACAAGACTTGAAGTCTGATGGTTTGAAGTTTGTGGGAGCAGAAGAAGGTTTGAGTGTCTTGAGAGATGTGAGAGTCACCTTAGAAGGGCAAAGGTTTTTTTGTTTGGAATGGGGTCGCACCCTAGCTGGGCTGCCTACGTACTCAACTCCATGTTGAGATTAGACCTTACGTAGTTCGGGGTTTTAGGTTTTGGAGTTTGGATATTTGTGGAGTTTGAAGATATTTGAGGTGTTAGAGATTTAAAAGGGTGTGGAGTTTTGAGAAGAATCGGGTTTGGGATGCTGGTCTGTGAGACGCTCGGGTCTGTGAGACGCTCAGGTCTGTGAGACATTCGAATCATTGGAATGAAAAAGTCTGTGAGACGCTCGGGTCTGTGAAAAATTTAGAGTGTATGGGAAATTGGAATGTAATTGAAATTGAATTGAAATCGAAGTTGAATGAATGTTGATTTGGATTGGAGTTGAATCAAAATTGGAATTGAATTTGAATGTGGAATTAAATTGAATTCGAATGAGTTGGGAATTGAATTGGAATCAGATTTGATTTGGAAATGAGTTGATTTGGATTTGAATTTTATTTGAAAATTGAGTTGATTTGGAAATTGAGTTGATTTGGATTGAATTTTTGGGCTGCATTTGAAATGATTTTTGAGCCTCAAATTGAATTGATTCTGGAACTGAATTTTGGATTGGGCTGAATGGATATGGGTCTTGGAGAAGTGGGCCGGGTTTGGCCATTGGAAAAGTGGGCCAAATTGGGCCTTAGAAATGGACCAGGTAATCCTGGGAATCTGGGCTGAAAACTGTTTTTGATTACGATTAGGCTGAAAATGGTTTTTGGGCTGATTTGGCCTTGGTCCTTTTTATTTTGGATGTTGGGCTTTATTTGGCATTTGAATTGAATTGATGTTTGAATTTCAAAATTGAATTTTGAATTGGATCTTTATTGATTGTGGATTTTATTCTGACAATAAAGGATGATTTGGAAAATTTTAAGGAAAACGAGTATTCCTCACATGGGCCGTGTCTAGGACCCGTATTCATGGAGGATACTCTAACATAAAGATTTTCTAAAGTGGGGTGACCTAATGGGCTTTCTAAGGCCACCTGTTCTAGCCCGTTTGGCTAGCAATGGGTTGGACCCGAATTAACAGTTAATTTGGGTTGAGAGTTTACAGACAGGCCCAACCCAACACATCATGAACAAAGATAATAATCCAGCAAAGTGATACACCGAATTACACAGGCAGGTCATGGGGATTGAGCATAAACATGACAAATCAACAGTTAAACTAATCACATGATTTGGAAACTCAACAAGTAATATAACATTTAAGCAAAATTACCTAGGTTAGAATTAGAGAAGTTATCGCTGAAGCTTTGATTATACTTAAATAAAAGAAAACCTAAATAAGGTTAAACTAATAAATGAATTAGTCAAACAGAAATCATCTAGGAAATGCTGAACAGTTGAGATATGCTATAGATTCCAATTTTGCCGCTTCAATTTTTGTTGCGCGTTCCTAAATCTAAAAAACCACACATTTTTTGTTATGAAAACATATTAAAGAAAAACAACAGATTAATTCACAATATTTTTCACGTTTCTTCTTCTTTTTTTGTCCTGGTCTAAAATTAGTCGAACGTAATTTTAGTTGTTCAAAAAAAAAACAAAAAAAAAACAAATTACAATGTCGTAATTAATCAAAAATTTGAAACTAACACTCAAACATGCAAACGGGAACTTATATCCTAAATCCACGAGTTCTATGAAATGCATCAGCAAAGCAACCATAAAAATATTTCACACATGATTTGCAGTACTACACATATCCGAAAACAAGGGAGAATTAACGCATTATTTCCTTAAACAGACATAAAGAGTATTGATGTCAAAACCATATACTGAGAGAAAGTGGGGTGGTATCTCAAGAAACCGCAGCAGATCCCTTTTCTATCAGGTTTCATACTCCAGGCACATGGACTACTGCTTTCACGATCAAAGATCCACTTCTAGCTACAATAGCACCGATCCAGCGGGGGTACCTCAGCCAAAACACAAGAAACCGAGGGTTATAAAAATGTTTTCAAACTAGATATGCTATACACAATGAACAAAGCGCACCAAGCTTTTTCTGCTACCATTCAAACTTAAACCTAGATACAAAAGCGATAGAGGAAAACACATATATTATCCTTGATTAATTCTCGCTGGTCGAGACCCAAACGCATGAACATGACCAAGTGAACAATAATGAACGATGGCTAGTTCTCTTAGGCAGTCATTACCCCAACTCTTAACAGCAAATCCCATCAGGCTAATTTGCACAAATCTGGAAGTGGATTTCAAACGCTTTGAGCCCAACTTATCTGCTGGATTTATGCATCCTTGGGTACTCATTTTTTGGTATAACCAACTTCTTTCTTCTGTGACATCTCGTTCATGGCTCATCCTTCTTGACAATCGAACAAACAAAGGAACGAAAGTTACATTCGTTTTGCGGCGAGGAAGATAGCTCATGGTGGATTTTTTTAGAAAGACACTGATCTCCTTCTCAAGCGGTTACAGGCGTTCTGGTTTCAGAGATGAAGAAGAACGAAAATGAGATGGGTAAAGGTGAGGAAGGTAGTGGTACTTTGACGATTTTTTTAGCAGTAGAATAGGTTGGAGTACCGAAAATATCTGGAGAGTAAAGGAATTATTTTTATTCTTCAGTGGACAGAAATGAAAGTACCGAACATCTATGTTTGTGTTCGCCAGTTATTTTACAGGTCATGTATGTTCCTTGTTGCCCGTTGAAGTAAATGAAGGTGCGAAGTATATGTTCTCTTAGTTCACCAGTTGAAGAAAATAAAAATGAAGGATGCACAGAGTTTACATGCAGGTTGAGTTGCAACCTTGCCTTAAGAGTGTACAAAATGGAGAAGACGGTGGAGTATGTGTATTCCACGTTTTCCATCTTTGTGAAGAGCCGTATGTTTGGGTTGCGAAAGAAACGGCGAATGAAAAGAGAATGAACAGAGGAACAGATCTGCTCCTTGTTTGTCGGTTATGAGCAAGAGAATGAAGAAGATCGTGAGCTTGCGATGAAGAAAATTAAAAATGGTGCAGAGCTTGAACTTTCCTCATTCACAGACAGGTGTGCAAATTACCATTAGTGAAGAGGAGAATGGAATTTGAAGCTTGTATTCCCATGCTTGTCAGTGGGTTGCATATTACAGTGGGTATAGATCAATGGGGAGCAGGGAGTGTTCACGAAGGATGAAAAAGAATGAGGGAATGAGCTGCTATAGGTTTTATGCGGCTGCTTATTCTTGAGAGTTTCAGTGTTTTCTGGCGTGAAGTAGTAAGGAGGCAGAAGAGGTTCAAGGGGACTGCCGGTATGTTTCATCACGATTAAAAGTGATTCAATGCCATGCAAAAAATAGAAAAGAGGGAAAAAAATACAAAAAACCCCTGTATAATGCATGACACAACAAATGGGTGAGTCATAACATGTGAAAAAGGGCTAAAATCCTGCTGGGAGATTCATAACTGGCACACTTATTAGTGGATAGACATGAAACTGGGTTTGACAATATTTCAACAGAGACTCAAAGTTCTAGCCGAACTCATTCAAATGGAGCAGATGGGGCCAGGTTATAGGATACCGCTAAACTTAATCGATCACAACGTGAAGAGGCAAAGCATTATACCTCGACAAGAGTAGCAAAACCCTGTATTAAGTAGCATATACTGTGCAGTAATACATCAGCAAGATTCTAAAATGAACTGTAGCTATTCTAAACGAGCAGAAATGGGTTAAATATGCATACAGAAAGAAGAAAAAAGATGAAAATAAGATACACAGAGAAGCGATTCTCTTATCTTGTAGACACGACGCGGAACAACTTTAAATTTGGGTTTATACATAGTTTACGAGCAGCTTTGAAGATCCTTAAGCCCACCATGGGTTAGGCATCGACTAAACTAGTGTGAAGTCCTTGAAATTTACAAAAGGGGAATGGAAGGCAAAATAAGGGAGAAAAGGGTAGAGAATCGGCACATAGCACCAGACACTTCCGTTAATCTGATGCGTTTGCAAACGAAAATACAAGTGAAAGATGGAGGGGGAGACTGAGAGAACAAATTCAGTGTTGCCACCAAATACAAGTTCGATGAAACTGAAATCTTGGTCTTCGTCTTTTCCAGTTCGTCAGGTAAGGTATAGGAGAAGAGGAAGAGAAGTAGTGAATGAAATTAAAATTTGCGCTAACTTCCATTTTTTTTACTCATTCAGTGGCTCAATAAACAGAGACTTGGAGAAGCTGAAGAACACGACCGAAACTAACACCAAACATTGCTTGGTGAAGTCAACATGTTCTAGGTTATCTCCATCTATAGTTTTAACAGGAAATCGAAAAGAAAGAAAACAAACCAGAGAACAAATCGAGAGAAGGAGAAGATTTTAAATTAGTTTTAACATAGAGAGAAAATCGAAGTATGCATTTACTCTGCGTATAGGTGAGAATGGAGCATATGGGATGATGCTGAGTTTTATGGTGGTAATACGGTGTTGATGAAGGTTTTTTTCCGATGAAGAGGAATTTCAACTGAACGGCGTTAATGGTGTTTCTTGATGGGGGAAGCTTTAGATGGGAGTCAGTTCGACAATTTTTCAGAGCAGTGGAAGGAAGAGTTTCTGAGACGAGAAAGAAGATCGAGGTTGTAGAAGGAAGATTTCAATCGTGGAGATGAAGCCATTGAGGGTGAGAAGTTCAAAAATTCTGGGTTTCGAATGAATCAGACATGTCGACTGGCTTCTTCTGATGCCCGTTACCGTAGGGTTTTGGGGATTGCTGCTGTTTTATAATAGAGGGGTGGGAGCAATGTGTCGGCTGACTAAAAAAGTGGGTTAAGGTTTTTCATTTTTCTGCCTTTGGATGAGTGAAATGAGTAGATGGGGCCAAGTGACAAGGCAACCGGATTTGGGCCTCATTTGCTATGGGTGAGGGGTTGAGTTTCTTTGACCCAATATGTAAAACGAGAGCAAACCATCGCTAGCCCTCAAACTCAGGACCATGAGCATCTCATATATCTACAATGAACAACGATGCTAACAACACAATTTAATATATAAATGTGAGAAAAATTATTACACGTCTAATTCGGACTGAATGAGCTCTATAAAACGCTGTCATGTTTAATGAAAAAATGCAGTGAAATGAAATAGTTTAATCAAATAAAATGAATTGGTTTTTTGTCGAGGGTCATGAAATAATGGAATGTAAACAATAAAATACAAAACGTTAAACAAATGAAACAAGTACATGAAATAATGAAATAGTATAGTACTAGTATGATGGAAATAAAATACAATTGAATGCCCTAGGAAGGGAAATTGAATTATATTATATGAATAACAGCAAATAGGATAGAAACAGAAGTAACAAAATAAAATGAGATGAGAGAGTTTAATCGAATTAGCGACAAAGTGAAATATACTAGTATGGAATATAATAGTGTGAGAATGTACAAAAAATGCTGAAAATGATTCTAAAAATCATAATGATAAAGACAAAAAACAAGTATTAGAAAAGAAAATACAAGTAAAAGTATTAATAAAATGGAATGAGATATAATAAACAAGTAATGAAATAGCATGAACCAAGAGAAATGAATAGGCAAATAAAATAAGTGAATAAAACAGAACCGACAACACATGAGATAAATCGAAAATAAAATGGTAAAATAAGTACGTAACGAAAAGGGACGGTTTTGACATCGGATGTTTTGAAAATTGATATAAAAAATTTGTCATGAAATGACCATTTCGTTTTGGTATGCACATGAATAAGTTTTGAAAAGAAAGGCAAACACCCTCTTATTTTATTTATTTGTCTGAATTTTGCTTTATGGGGTGTGAATTTTTGGTGTCTACAAGTGTTAGCATATTTTTTCTGTAGCATTATACTCATCTTGTTTTTGTTCGATCTTGCTTACTCTGTCTCAGGTGCAACTGCTGCTTGGAGTGGGTGTTTGTACGCTTTTGGTGTGATGGACGGGGGCACAAGGACATGTGTAGTGTAGTCATGTTTTTTGGCTGTAGTGCAGTTATACCTTTTGGTTGTAGTTTTCTTCAAGAAAGAAAACAGTATCTTGATGTGGACAAGACGTGAGAATGAGTGGTGTTTTAGTATGTGCTTGATGTAAAAATGGGCAAGGACCCAAATTTGAGTAGCTAGTGTTTTAGAATGTACTTTGAATCGTGAATTTGTGCACAACAATGCAAACAAGATGTTTGGCATTTTCATATGCTTTATGCCCTTGTCAAAGGGCTGTGTTGATAGATTGTGTCATTTTTTTGTTCTGATAGAATTTACACTTTTATGATGGTGCATATCTGGCAGTGATGTAGTTATCTTTTTTCCCTATTACACTGTTATGGCAATGTCGTTTTATAGAATTTCAACTTTTATGGCAATGTGTTTTCAATCCTCTTATTTTATTGCTATGCTACAATGTGACATTGTTTTGTGTTTGAGGTAGTGAGAGACATACACATGTTGAATTTTACAAACCAACTATTACGTATGGTAATGCATCTTACAGAAACTAAAAACACCACATTCATTACATAAACTGGTCTGTTACATTATGTAACTACTACATTTCATAAATAACAACTCCAACTCCAAAAGACTACTTCAATAGTAGATCAGGTCTATTACAATCCCACCATCAACTACAAACTACATTAGCTTACAAATAAGAGCAATTACTAAAACTACTGCACAGATACTCATAAAAAACCCAGGGACTCTAGTATTATGACTGCCTCTTTGTGTATGCAGAAACGTTTTGAAATCTCTCAACTCTTGTCTATGATTTTTGATCTCTTCGAGTACATTCAACACATCAACGTTGGGGCCAGTCGCCTTTTCACCATACCAGTTGTTGCTCAATAAGTGTTTGTTCGGTTCCTCTTCATGCCACCATTGGAATAGGCCATAATGACAGTCACAATGGTAGAACAGCTTTTCAAGATTCTCTACAGTTAAGGTAATGTACAGCTTCACATTCCTAGTGCACTTGCACTTCACATTAGCGAATGTGAACAGGCTCTCATTGTTTCGATTGTTTGATTAAGACATACTAGAACAAAAAAAAAAGCATCGATCAAGAACAAAAAAACAGATCAATTGTGCTCAGATCACACCACATACTATCCAGGAGCAACAGAGGACAAACCAATGCCGCTTCTACTGGCTAGTGATGAGTTTGGGAAATCAGTAACTTCAAAACAAGTCAATTCGGTGTACAGTGTATTAATATTTAACGGGGGTTATTAGAAATGTCCTTCACAATATACACTTGAATACAACACCAAACAGATCAATTATGCTCAGACCACAGATTTGTCATCATTGCTTCTGGAAATGGTGAGCTCAGATATAGAGTTGTAACACCCCATCTCGATCCAATCGTGGTTATCACAAACTTAACACCATATATGCAAACTCTGCAGCGGATTCAAATAGATACCAGGACCTTGCCACGGTCTGACTACAGAATATACCGAACATTAGTACATACACATCTTAACCCAATACATATCCTTCTTACAAACCCCTCACCACCTATACACTTTACTAACTCAAATTGCCATACGAGTGTACATGCACAACTCGTAGGCCACACTTAGCCCGTAACGCTTGTACCCCTTCTTACTCTCGCGACAGCCGCCTCCTAACGTTCACCTGTGTAGTAAAAACAGCCCCAAAGGGGGTCAGCACGAATGCTGGTACGATCCTCTCATGGCCCCCAAGCTAACGTGGCTACGACGACTAATTGTCGATAGCATGGAGGTTGATTAGATGCACAACATAATAGAAGGTGCAGTAAATAACAAACCAAATATGAACCAATCAAAGTTCAAACATAACGAACGACTTAAATGTGTTCCCTTAATTAGAGAGTTAATTATCTAACTCCTTAAGTTATATTTCCTCTTAATCTTAGTCCATCCTTAACTCACCTCAATCTTAGTCTTATCTTGATCTTAGAAACAACCATCCTTTAATAAGGAGTGGATGTAGCTTATCTTAGTCTTAATAATACAAACCATCCTTTAAAGAGGAATGGTTGCAACTTATCTTAACCTTACCTTAATCTTAACCTTAACTTATTCTCAGTATACAAACCGTTCCTGGAGGGGAATGGTTGTAGCTTAAATTCAAACCTGGGATTTAGGTGATCCCACCGCACCATCTTAATGCCACCTACCCTGGACGGGAGTCCAGCGTAGATGAGCCGGCAACCGGCCCTAGGCTACAAGTCCGAAGACAAGTCCTTAAGCGGAAGTCGGATCTGCTATAGATACCGACCCCCTTTCCTTAGCATGCATGACCGGAGTCAGTCCCGGGTTTCCTCACTCATGTTCCAGTTAGTAGTAGTGAAATACCCCTAAATTAATTTAAATTAATTTAGGGGATTTCTTTTATTAAACCATAAATAATACTATTAATATTAAATTATGGTATGGAATTATGAATATTAAATTATTATATGGAATTGTGAAATTTATTTAGGGGTCTTCTCCTATTTAACCCTAATTATTATACATTATTATATAGTATTATGAATTTAATAATAAGATTTATAAGTCAATAAATCTTGGGAAAATTTCTAAACACTCCAAATATATTATAAAGATTTTAGGAAGTGTTGGAACATTGTTTTGAAACATAAAAATCAATATAAAATTCTAGGAACCTTAAAGCTTATTAAGCCTTGTTAGAGTTGACTTTTTGAGAATGGTCAAACCAGGCCATGAAACCTATACCAATAAATAGGTTATGAAAAACCATGAAGATCGATAAAAAGAACGTTAAAAACGGATCATCCTAGCCAAAGTTATGATAAATTGAAGTTTAGAGCCAAAATTTTGAAAGATGCTGACGTGTCCAGGACACGTGTCGCGCCCAGTCAGCACCCAAGACACTTAACCGTTTGATTTTCCCAGCGGTTTTGGCATGTCGAGGGTCGATCTTTAGACACCTATATCTTTTTCCCTACTCCACCATTTGGTATGCCGTTTGTTTCATTTGATTCTCCTATCTTTCTTCTTTCCAACCATTACTCACACACCATCTAACTCCTTCTACAATGATCGGAAGGTTGATCCAAAGTTGGCTCCTCACGATTGCGTAACCCAGAACTGCAGTTTTTCCTGAAATGGGGTAAACTTCGTCACGCCATAACTTCTTCATTTCTCGTCCAAATTTCGTGTTCTTTAGCTTGTTTTGAAGATCTCAAATCCCTCTATAACTTTCATGTTTATGGCCAAGGCTGATTCGCAAGGGTTTGGGAGATAAATCTGTCTAAAGTTGCCCACTCGATCACGGCGGTAATTCTGCCCAGTTTCATCCCGAACCAACTACGTAAACTCGGATCTTGTGAGATCTATAACTTTCTCCCTAGTTCATCAAAATCAATGATTCTTCCACTAGCATCTAGAGTTACATGTCTAGTTTGGATTGTGATAGGTTCCATGAATCGAAACTCTCTCAGTTGGTGCGAGTTGATTCGAGAAGGAGCTTACCTGAACCGCACATGAAATAACGATTTCCAGTTTTCCCGATTTGGTTTCGCCCCGTTAATGCAATCCCGGTGAGTTTTTGATCAAATTGCTCCGATGTTGATGTTCGTAGTCATGTTTCCGATCAAACGCACATGCCAATTTAGTCTATTATGCATTACAATGGGAGAATTTGTCGAAATTGAAATCGAACTCAAACCATGAACCCTAACTTCGAACCCAGATTCGAAACTGCTCGATTCTTCATGATAATTGGGGAAATTGGTACCATTAGAACCGGGATTTAATTTCGAGTCGATAGGAACAAGAATCACTCGATTTCGTTCTGTAGATTGTGAGAAAAACGAGATTTAGTACTCGAATAGGAGATTGAGTTCGATGAAGAACTGGAGACACAGGGACCGTCCGATCGCAGTTAAAAGGAACGGACGGCCCAGATTAGATCGTGGGAATATAAGAGTATATTAAGTTTTATAAATTCCAGTAAATAGTCTTAACTTGTTGGGTTAATTTAAATATCTTCCCGAATGTATTTTGACTTGAAATTTTAACCATAGATTCCTTATTTAATCTAGTTTATTTTGATGTAAATTAATATGGGTTTTGAGTTTTTAAACATAAGTTATGATTTTTGCAAGTTACGAGTATTATGGAATTATTTGGATAATTTAAAAAGATATTTTATGAAATAAAAATTTTATAATATGTCTAAAATGTTATAGTTACTATATACTTAATTTGGGAATTTTTGGACAAGGGGAAATAGGTTTAAAAATTGTTATGCTAAGGTTTTTCATAAGTTATCTTATAATATAAGGTTTTTAATGTAACAAAAAATTAAGGTATAGTTGATTAATGAACTTTATAGGTTGGGGAAAATACAATAAGACTAAAATAACATTTAATACAGAATGTTAATAAATATTTTTGGGTATAAACTTTTAAGTGAAGTAAATAGATATATGGATGTACGTATATATAAACGAAATAAAATAGTAACTTAGGTTAAATCAAGGGACTAAATTAATCTACCTTTATATTAATTATATAATATGGTAGTTAATATACTTAATTGAAACTAATGAAAATACTTTATTTTATAAACCATGAATTGGATGTAGCTATGTGTAAAAGTTAGTATAAATAATTAAGTGCAATAAAACTACACAAGGAATGTCTTGAATAAATCCTAATATAGATACACATAAAAAAAAACTACATAAATAAAAGAAATAAAATGCCTTTAGAAAATATAATATGAAGGAATTAATGAGATAAACTAAACCTCTACATAATACTAATAAAAGAATAATATATGAGGCGGTATTAAATTATGATTATTAAACTTAAGGAGTTATCTTTGAATTTCTAAGATTTATATAAACCGTATTAAAATACATGTATAGTATTAGTCAACGACCATAATGTAAGTCTATAATTGGGTTAAGTAATTAATAAGTTAAAACTTAGGAAAAATTGTGATTAGATTACATAAAATGTTACACAAATAGATCTTATTCTATAATTAATGATAAATAAATGTAATACTTTTACATCTAAATGTTCTTAATATATAAACAATAATAAAGTAAATAAAATACTTTTACATATGAATGAGAGGTGGATTAGTAAGTCTAGATTTAATCATTTCTTAACATTTAAGGTATTGAAATATAACTTAATGTTTTAAGATAAAATCATTAGAAGGATTATGATATAAAACTACATTAAACTATGATTTGGAAATTTATCTAAATAATAATCCTTAGGTTTCTTGGCATTAGATAAGCCATATGAAATACATTTACAACATTAATTACCAATACTTAGGATGTGAGTCTACAATTAAGTGAGGTATTTAGTAGTTAGAATTTATAGAAAGGTTTATAAATAGGAATTTGATACTTAAAACCTTGGAACCTTTTATTAGATAAAACTAAGTTACATAAGAGACTATATTGATCTACTTTACGACACTAAAAATATTAATGTGTCATTTGAGTATAAGGTATGAGGATTTTTCAGAACATATTATCTTATTAAGTAATTGACAATTTCACTTGTGAATGAGAGTTTAATTCTTAGATAAATTCTACCTTATGTTTAGATATAATGTTCATCCTAAAACATAATAAAGGAGATTAATTTATTAAGTTATTCCTTTGGAACCTTAGGTTTTGTAAACAATATGAAAAAAATGTATTTTAAGACGTAAGTTTATTAAAATTTAGTATAAAAAGGATTATACATAGTCTATGGCGGGAATGTGTGTAAAAATAAAACATTTGGGAAATTAAATGTAAGCAAGGATAAATAAAAGGTTATCTTAAAGTGCCTTATTATATAGTTAATGATAAAGTAAATAATATACCTTGGGAATACTAAATGTAAGAGTTCGATAAATCTAAGTTAACTATAATATAGTTATTCAAGATGAGAAGCAGTTTAACATCTTATGATAAGATTATTAGATAGTTGTAATAAAAGTCATCCTAAACTAAACATAAGATAAATGAGTTTAGTAACTCAATTAGGTTATCATAAAATGCATTTATAACACCATGTTTCCAATATACAGGATGTAGATCTTAATTAAGTTGAGGGGAAAACTTAATCATAATGGATTATTTGGTAATACTGATAAAATACATAATCACTACATTGTGAAATAATAGTATAATATTCTAAGATAAACCTATCATAGGTCATAACCCGATATTTATTCTAAATTAGGAATAAAAGTATTACGCTTAAAATTTTTTATTGAGATTCTAAGATTAGATGAATAATATAATACGCACTTATGATGTAAGGGTCTCAAGAGTCTTGAATTGAGAATTAGGGTTAAGTATGAATAAAGTGGATAAGAGTGTAACAATTAACAAGTGTTGATAACATACATTCCCTAGTCTTACAACCTTGGGGTTATACAACATTCTAATATAAGTCAAAGGTTATACATAACATTTAAGTGAGGGCTTAAAAGACAATTGAGACTTAGAAATAAGAGTGAGGAATTTATTTAAGTTTAACTTGGGTTACAAGTTATTGATGTTAGACTACCTTTAATATTCCTCAGAGTATTGTTGATTATTTGCACAAGTCGACTAGAACTGCTACAGCGATTACCAGGTACGATTTCTCGTACTCAGCTTGTTGGGTTTTGGCCTTTATGGGATGTTTTGTACGATTTCTCGTACTCAGATATTTTTGATGACAAATTTTATGGAATGTTTTGAGAAACGCTAAATGAGCTTGAATGAGTCTTGAAAGGAAATTGGTTGTGTGACTAACTCAGCTTGATGTGACTAATTGAGCCTTGAATGTACACCTTGTATGGTAATTGGTTCCTTCTATCTGGTTGTTTCATTAGATATTATCTGCCTGGGGTTTACGCCTCTGCACTCTGTAGGACTGAGTGTTTTGGTATCGCTCTGGTGCAGTTAATGATCTAGTGGAAATATGGGAAATGTCAATCTTGGTAAATGTTTCTTTTGACCCTGGATGTTGTTTCCTCCATGAGCTGAGTCTTGGTTGTGATGTGCGCACATCTTCATCGGTAAACAGCGAGGGGCTGTATATCCCCTGTCCTATCGGACGTAGTTAACAGCGAGGGGCTGTATATCCCCTGTCCCAAAAGGGACGCAGTTGGCAGCAGGGCCATCTCTTCCAATTGGTTTTATTCCACTCTTGAGTTATGGTTCTTGGTTATCACTCATTCATTCCTAGTCCATGTGACTACCCGAGTCTTTCTACTCCTAACGGGAATTGGATCTAACTAAACAATGGTTGTTCACTAACACATGGTGTGATTTTGATTGACTAACGTCACCTTTCTGTTATTTATTTTTACTCCTCATCTCGTTACCTTTGACTTGGTGATTTTGATGTGTCTTGTTCTTCTGATTTGTTTTGAGCATTTGACTTCAAGTTCTTGTTATTTTAAGAGTTATGTTTTTCTTTTAAAACTGTTGTTTTGGAGAGTTGTACCAGTTCCATTCCAGGGAACTGACTCACCCCTCCTGGGGTGGGCTGCTTGATTTCATCTTGCAGGTACGAATTGCTATACAGGTAGCCACGAAGAGTATGAGTGTATGGGATGGGAATTAGGAACTGAAATACCCCAAACCTTGGTATGTTGGTTAAACATTAAAACATGATTTAATAAGACTAAAAAGAGTCTTAGAAACCTTAGTAAACAAATTTAAACAAAAGCAAACACAAAATGTGCTTTAAAGTCAATAAGAGCTAAAATGTGCTCTAAGCTTGGAATGAGCTTGGGTAAGACGTAATGAACTTACCAAGACCTCATTTATACACTAATGAACATATTAAACCAATTACCAAAGAAAACCAAGCTTGAAAACAAGTTTAAACTCAAAATGTGCTTTAAGGAGTCTTAAAGCACATTTTTGAAAAATTGTCTTGTAAATGAGTTTTGAATGGCTAAATGTCCATCATTACTCTTAAATATATATGTGTACTATATAGTATCACATTTGGGTGGCTATATTAATGGGAAATCAAAAATTTCACTTCTATGTGCCTTGTTTTCATGAATAGTGATTTTTATAAGCTATTTTGTAACATATGTTGTATAAGTAATTAAATTGACAAATAAAGACTATAATACCCTCATATTAATAAGGGGGCCGGTTTTCCTTAAGTGTGGTGACTCACCACTCTCTTATTAATGTATTAAGTAAGTAAAGATAAGTAAATAACTACTTTTTACTTTATAAGCATAAATATCTCCTTAAAGCAAATCCTATCTTCATTCTCATTTCTTTCCTCCATTTCCCACGGTCCAAACACCATCTTCTTCCTTCCTCCTTTGTTCTCTCACGGTAATACTACTACTACCATGGAAACTCCATCTTTGACCACTTGTTAAATCTTGCTCACTTGTCCAAATCAAAAACAAACACCACCAATCTCTTCCTCTCATCAAGCTCTTCATTCCTATCTTCTTAAAACTCCAAGAGCCCCATTCGGTGCCAAGGTGTTCCACCATTGAAGGAGCTTGAGCTTGTATTTTGACATATTGTTGATCTCCTTTGCTTCTAGGTAAGGAATCTCAAAGAAAAATCATGTTTCCTCCATGTTTTTACCTTGACCGAAAATACACATTGATATAGCTCTTTGTGTGACTTTGTTCTAGCTTCATTTCAACTCTTCATGGACTAGGTGGAGTCCTCTCTTGTTATATATACAAACTCTATTCAAAGATCAAGGTAAAACAACTACATTAATGTTTTTGAAACAATGTAAAATTAGGGTTTACAATGAGATGAAGCTTATAGCTTGAATACTCATTATGGTGTTTGTATATTGTCTAGAACTTGACAAGGAATCAAAATACCATACGGTTTTGTAAAGGAAACAAGAAAGAAGTTGTTTGGGAAAAGAGGTAAATCTACTAACCTTATGTTGTTTAATGCCTTAGGAGAAATGAGCTTGTAAATGCTTATTAAAACTACCTAAAGAGCAAATGGTGAATGACTTAGTAAAGTGTTCTCAAGAGACTAGTAAAGGGCATATGTGTGTTGAGTGTATTTGCAGGTTAAAGGCATATATATTGTGGAAATTCAGTGTTTATGATTTAAGCACCTTAAGGGCCTAAGAGCCATGCATTTTAAGGGCCTAAGTGCCATGCAATTAAATTATGCACTATATTGTGATGTAGTGTGAATTTGGTGAAGTTGTGTAAGAAAGTGTTCTTGGAGTTCTTAGTGTTCTAGGGTGTTTAATTATGATAATATTGTGCTAAGGTGTAACAAAATGCTAGGAGAACCTATGTCGAAATTTAGGAGATGCATAAAGGATTCAAGGTGTTATAAAGGAATTTTGATGAACTAGGAAGTGTTCTAGAGTGTAATAAGGACTTAGGCATGATCTTGAGGTTTTAGTGTGTACCAAAGTCATTTTGGACTTAGATTGAGACTTAGGCAAACTTTGGTAAAATAAGGTGAGAGTGTAAGCTTAAATAAAGAGATTTAAATGTTGGCATAAGGAGTTTTAGTTTGTAAGAAATGATGTTTAAGTGATGATGTTGTGTGGAAGGGATATCTTGATATAGTGGTTAGTATAGGCATGAAACATCACTTAGGAACCTAGGGAGTAGATACTATAAGTGTTGGAGGCTTTGGAGAAATTTGGTTAAGTGTTTAAGGTTGTAGAAAATGAGTATAATGGCACGTCCGAACTTCCGTCCGAATTTGGAAGCTCGGACATGCCCTGTTACGCTTACAGTTTTTTGGGTTTTAGGTAGTGTCCGAACTACCGTCCGAATTTGGATGTTCGG